>CM029917.1:54658752-54843752 GCA_017639245.1 Myiopsitta monachus | reverse complement strand
TTCCAGGAATAGTTCAGCTGTGATCCTGAAAATCCTTGTGTGCTGTAGATCAAAGAGTGAGAAAAGGCAGTTGTGTAGATGTATAGATTTGAGGAGCAATAGGAAGCAACTGCAGAAGAGCTGAATATATGAAATAATATCTGTAGTCTTCCAAAACTGAAATGGAAGAATGTCCTGCATGTCTTAAGAGCACTGGGAGTAAAGAGATGTTCTACAAACAGGTAAAGAATGAAACTGAGGAGCTAAGCATGGGTATGAATATCACATATAGCAGTAGCTAAAGAGTGTAGGGAAAGCGTATTCTCTTTCTCAGGCAATTAGGAGGGGGTATTGTAGCTTGACCAGAGGCTGCTTTTGCTCTCTGTGTTGTTCCCAAAATGTTGTGTTGTTCCCTGCTTGTGATCAAGTCTCTTGACATGGGAATTGCATGCTGTGCCCCATCCTTGTCTCCTGCTAGAAGCACCATGTGGAGTTTGAATGACAGTCAAATTTTTGAGCAGCTGAGTCAGGAGTGAACCATACTTCATTCCTATCCAGTGCTGCCTGTAGACCAGATATTAAATGGGTCCTGGACAATTAAAGTAATTTTAAAAAGTGAGATTAAACTTTGCCAGCCTCTCTAAACTCAATTAAACTTAATGATGGGAGGAAAGGTGTTTGGATGTGCAAAAGTTAAGAAAAAAATCAAAGAGTACCAAATAAAGGGAAGCAAACTGTAATGTTAAACCTTTTCAGTCAGTTTTAATAAAGACATTGTTCTCCCCTAGGCTAACACCAGTGTTCAAAAAAGCTGTAGCGTTGTTCAGCCCTGGCCTCCTGTGGCTGGGCACTTTGTGGTTATGTGCCAGACATGACACCTGAATGGGAAGGATGTGAGGGATGTTCTGTGATGTTTTCTCTGCTTTTCCTTTATCTGTTTCCCAGGAATGCTGTAAAATGTTTTAGTTTATTTGACTGAGGAGTGCACTAGAGAAATTCTTGGTGTGTAAAGGAGTGATTTATTTACACCTGTAACCACTATCTATAAAACCAGAACCTGACTATGTTTAACTATCAAAGTATTATCCTTTGGGAAGGCTGTGATAACAGGTAGAATTGGCTGTAGCAGTCAGGTTAATAGTGGGATTCTGTTTAAATAATGGACTTTGTAATGAAATTAATTCTGCAGTTTAATTGTGTAATTACTGGCAACAAAAGTTTAAGGAATGTAATGGAAGTCCTGGAAAAGTGGCAGTTTTATTTATCCCTCATTCCATGGAAGCAGTTTGGTGGGTTTTTTATGTAGCAGACACATGAAGAGCTAAGTTTGTTCTTTTCCCTGTCTATTATTAGTAATGCTTTTCAAACATTAGTAAATGGCTGCTACAGAGATATTTGTAGCTGTGACTTGATTGATTGAGATGGACTTTCTGAGAAACGGTCCATGCTATGAAGACATATAAGAGCCTAGGAGCTGGAAGTAAGTGGACAACGTGGACTGTTTTGGCCATCTGAAGCTTCAGTATCTCAATATCTCATTTTTACAGTGAGGCTAGATTCGTGTGAGAAAAGAGGGTGTGAGGTGCCGAGTTTCTTTTTTGACTAAAAGATTCTTTGGGTTGTGTGTCCTCAGTGCAATGCACTTGCATCTCTATATTGCTACCTCTGCAAGCCCCTTCCCTGAGAGCTGTGCTCTGTTTAAGTTGCTGAATTCTCTTCTAGAAAACAGTGAATTTGCTGAGCAAGATGAGAAAGTGACTCTTCTGGAGGAAATGCTGAAGACTGTTCAGCCCCCTTGAGGATGTCACTTGTTTGTTGTGCCATCATCTTGGGTAGACCAGTTGGAGACTACTTGAAAAGAGATGGCTCCAAGTACTTTCTGATCTTCAGATTCTCCAAGGCTTTGTGGTGTGAGCTCCTATAAAAGAGAGGTACTGGAAGGGACTCTCTTTCATCTTTAAAAAGCTATGTAGGCCACCCTTCCCCCATGACTGTGTGTGTAGAAAGCACAGAGGAGACACGGGTGTAGGGAATCATTAAAGTGAAATGTGAGTCATGTTCATTAAAGGCAAGCTAGCAGAATGTCTTATATTAGTGGCTGCGTAATGATTAGAGCTTCCTGTAATAATGATGATGGCGATTCTACTATATGAATTGAACATTCATTCTAAGTTAATTCACATCCTTTTAACTAATCCGTTATTTAAAGGAACAAAAAAAAAAAAGCCCTTTTTAGCTCATAATTTGAATAGACTGGTTAGAAGAATACTGAAATAGCGACTCTTCCTCTGTGCTGGGGAGATTCAATCACTAATCTGTATCTAAATTTTGTAGTGAAGGCATACTTATACATTTATTCATAATTCATTGCATCTCTGATAAATACTAGCCCTTCCTCCCACTGGAGATTATATGTGTGTTCACCAGCAATATGTTCCTAGTTGAGATGATAGTAAAGAGGTTTATTATGGTGTGAAATTATTTAAAGAGAACTTCTCTTTGATTTTTGTTATTCAGAGATGTAGCAGGGAGATGAATGATTTACTGTTTGCCTTAAAAACACCTCCATTTTGAGCAAGGAACCATGGTCTACAAATATTTTTCACCAGGAAAAAAGATAAAAAATGGGAAAGAATTATTTATTGTATATAGGACATAAAAAATTAGAACAGCAAGATGAAAAGGAGGGCAAAATGTTTAGTTTAAATACTGAAGGACAACTTTGGTAGTAGCCATGGCTTTGCAGCAACCTCTCTGCAGGGTGGAAAACCTGTGGTTAAAGCTGTTTAAAGATAGCCTGGGTGGTAAAAAAGCATATAAACTGCCCCAGCAGACTGCAAGATTGATGCAGCAAGTTCAGTAGTCTTTTGTGCTTGCAGCTTTGGTAATTTTGGACATCTGGACCCATTAGCAAGTTGAGGACTTTAGAAGTTGTGTTCACTGATGTCAACCGCTGCATGTTTGCAAATTCACCTGAACAATTCAAGGTCTTTGAGTTAGTAAGGTAGGTTTTCTCACAGTTTTATTCAATACCTCTGCTTTGGAGTCAAAAAAGGCATATCAAAGACAAATTTTGGCATAGTTAGGAATACATCAGTGTTTCAATTGTGAGTGCTGCTTAGAAGTAACAACTGAATTCTTTACAGTGATTTCCCTTCTGATTAAAGGATTACATTTATTAAAATATTTCTTGCATTGCCATACATTTCAAGATTAAACTAGTTGAAATCTCAGCTCTGAACAGTATAAAAACTTGGAGGGATCCCAAATTACGTTAGCTGAGTGGTTCAAAGTGAAATTCAGATTAATATAATTTGGTATAAGCCTGGACAATATTTTCTGATGCCTTTGTACATTCAAATTTGTTCAGCTGAGCTCTAGCATAAAACAGTCTTTACAGATTAGCTTGTGCAGAGCTGCAAGCATGGAGGAATTTGTCATAATTTGCTCTTTAGATTGTGCTCCTGTTTCTGAAATTCATTCTAACCTGCAAAGCCCTCAAAGTCAACACTTCTATTTGAGTAATCACAAGTATCTGCTTTCCTGTAAATAATTCACTTGATGAAGACATATGGTTATTTGAGATGCAAGTCGAATAGTTTGGAGAATGTTTCCTTTTGAATTCTGGAGGAACAAATACACTGAAGGAAGGCTGGCTGCCAATGGGTCTATCTTGGAAGGCTGGGATGGCTGAGGGAGCTGTCCAGCATTGTTTGAATGTGAATTTTTCAATGGCAAATTCTTAGAGTATTTCTTAAGATGAAAATTTCCTGTTTTCACAGAATCACAGAATGGTTTGGCTTGGGGGGGACCTTGAAGATCATGTAGTTCCAAGCAAATCTTCCCTGCACTCAAAGATGCTCTGGCATAATAGTACTGGAATCTACCCCAAGTCAGCCTTGGATAATCTTTTAATAAAATAGCAAGTATTAACTACTTTAGTTAAAATAGGCTGAAAAACTAGCATTTTACTATGCTATGATGCTGCAGATGACATTCTCACTTCAGGGTTTAACTAATTTGAAATAATCTCTAAATATCTACAATCCCTACAAAAGGGAGGCTTCCCTGCCCCTGGCAGGGGGGTTCAAACTGAATGATCTTAAGGTCCTTTCCAACCCTAACCATTCTATGATTCTAATATGGCCTTCTCCTCTTCCATAGTCCTGAGGAAAAAGGTCACTTAAAAATTCTTCCAGGGTTTTCTTTAGGGTTTGGGAATACACTGCTAATCTCAGGTGGGTAATTTGGAGACAGAAGCTATTGAAAGAAAAATATTTTTTTTTCCATCTTAAAATAGTTTTTGTTCAGCTGCTTTTTAGATCTGGTTTGTCCTCAGACTCTGCCTCTGGTTAGTTCCTCCTGCATAGCATCTGATGTAAGGGATTATTTCTGATAAGGCACTAATTTATGTAGTTTCTGAATGCCTCTGGTCATCGTAGCCATTTGCTTATGTTTGGACATGGGTCTGGAAGATGTGATATATTGCACCAAAGGTTCAGAGTCATTAATAATATTGACCTGGCAGACTTTTATGAATCTATTGTGAATGGGGAAGTCTAAATTCTGCTAGCAGCACACTCTTCAGTTTTGAACTTCTTGGGTAGGCTTAATAGTTCTGATTTTATGGCATATTGTCTCTCTCAGAAGTGTTTATATACTTTCATGGACTTCACTGACGACAATATCCAGAGTCATCATGTACTGTGATATAAATATTGAAGGATGCAGGCTCTTTAACCCCAAACACATGAAGTAGAATACATGGCAAGGCCTAGTACGTCTTACCTGGTGCCTACATGTTGCAGTGGAAGATAGCAGGATGTGAGGAATCAATAGTCAGGATGATAATGATCAAAAAGAATGTTCATGGACCATAATTAGTAATCTTCTGGCTTTATTTTTTTTGCCAACAAATGTAATGTTCTGATGAAGTTGTAGTTTAATTAACCTCAGCTTAACAGTATCCAAATAATTATTCTTTGCAGGAATCAGTCATGCGCTGTAATCTGTCTACAGTGATGTTGCCATTGGTCTTGTTTGCCGTAATCTTTCTGAGTTTATTGTGGAAATTGCATTTCGCTTTACTATGAAACTCATGAAGAGCTCTGCTTTTGAGCAACTGTCAGAAGAGCTTCTTATCCTTCTAGCCTGGACATTCAAGTATTTATATTTAGCTCTGCAGGGAACCACTTGGAAAAAATGGATTTTCTCTTCCTCCTTTTACTATCCTCCTTCCACTGCCTTTCCCAATGCTCTTCTTTACTTCTACCTCTCTTTCATAACCCCATCTAGATACCTATTAGCTCTCTCTTTCAATAACACTGCTCTGGCTTCCACGAAAGTGCTTTTTAATGTAGGAGATGTACTTCAGCCATAACACCAGGGTCACTTTCTGAGTAACATTTTATGGGATTGATTAAACTTTAACACCATAACTGTTGACTTTATAGGTCAAGGAAGAGACACTGAGTGCTAAACTCTGGATAATTTGTGCTTCACAATTTTTTAAAAATCAGAGAGAGTTAGCATTTAATGTATTTGATAAAGCAACCCTCTATTTTTTCCCATTGTTTCCTATTTTAAAAGACCGACAGTATTTACCAGGAAATAATTTCTTTAGCAATAATGAAGTAAAATTATAGAAAATAATCATATTAAAAAAAGAGAGGAGTTCAGCTGTACGGAAAGAATATGAGAAAAGATTTAATTTGCTCTCTCCTTGACTCCAAAAGTGAACACCTCATATTTTTTGTTTTTGCTAGAAAGTGAATGAATGGGAGCTTTTGCCTGAGAGTTGATGTTGCAGAAACATGTTGTTCCTTCTCACTGCAGATTCTCCCCTTGGAGTGACTTTGGTAGGATAGAAAAAATGGTGGTTTGCTGAATTAACAGAACACTCTCATCTCTCCTTAAATTGCTTCTGTCAGTGCACAAGGGCATTGCTGCTTAGAAATTGCTGGAAGGTACTGCATCTCACCGTGTACCAAGAAGAAAGATGAGTATGAAGGAGTGCTTGATGGGTGAGTGTGACTGCAGATCTGAGGACAGCTCCCAGACTAGTTGCAGTCTCACATGACTTTAAGCAGATAATCTGTATCTCATCACCTCACCTGTCAAGTATCTAACAGAGTACTTATCTACCAGGATTTGCCTTTTCTTTTTTGCCTACTGGCAACTCTTCTGGCTGGAGCTGAAACACTTCCTAGCCACACTGGTATGTTTGTCTAGTGAAAGAGAGGTGCAGTTGCACTGTTACGTATAGCCTGGTGAGTTAAACCCAGTGCGCTATTGACTTCGGATGGGAGGACAGAGAGGCTCAGTTTCATTCTGGCTGAGCAACTCAGATGCAGGTTCCCTGGAGTCTGTGTACATACCCAGGCTGCTAGAATGTGTTGCAGCTTATGAGACTGGTGATTCCCTGCACTTTTTTAATCTGTTAGAGCAAGTTAGCACAGGGATGTTGGGTAATGCTGTGCGGATCTGTATTATGGGCGTGAGCTTGCACTGGGGTTTCTGGGCCTCAGGTAATAAATTATACTTTAAAGATCTTCACAAATCCTTCAAAGTGTTCAGCTTGCGCCATAGTGAAACCTAGGCATCTTCAAGGTGAGAGAGACCTTCCCAGTCGGAAAAGATGGCTTGGAGTGGCCAGTGAGTGCAGTTATGGCCTGGCATCAGCAGGTTTCCTGATGAAGTCACAGTAAAATTGCCATTTTAGAAAATCAATAACATGGTTAATTGTCTTGTCCTAACATTTCTTGGGAATGATAATTGTACAGCTTAAAAAAGAGCCAAATTTTAAAAGCCTTGTGGCTTACCATTTGAGTTGAAACATTTAAAATTGAAAGCCAAATCATGCTTGCATTGCTAACTTCCAGGGAAAGGTTCACCTCCTGGAACACCTCTTGAGACTCAAAAGAGCCATGTGAAGGTGTTCTGTCTGTCCTCTGAATGCAAAGAGCCCTGGTCTCCTATGAAGGCAAATACACTGAGAGCTGCTGGGAAAAGCTGGAGATCATAAGGTGGATTATTGCCAAGGAAGGCTAGCCTCTCCATGAGCCCTTCTTCTGCCTGGGCCATTGCCAACAGCACCAACCACCATCTACCTTGTCCTTCTCCAGAGATCGGTGGTAGTGGGAAGTTAAGCACTGAGTTAAGGGCAGCTCTCAAGAGCTGCTCAAACCAATTAGTTCATCCAAAGCACAATTACATGTTGAGGGGGATTGGGTATTTTAAGTGCTGTAGAAGAGGTAGCCTCTGGCTCAGGAGATCACTGAAGTATTCATTGCTCAAAGGGGGAAGCACACCCAGGAGTAAAAATGCTTCCTCTTGATCTTATACAGTTTCTTGGGGAGTCTGTTGTAGCTGTCAGAGATAGGTGCAGTACTGAATGGATCTCAAGTCTGTGCTTGTGGAAACCAGTTCTAACCTTATAACTAAATAGTTTAATATAAGCTTCCAGGCAGCTCCAGAGCGCACAAAATAAAGGTTGCTCTATTGCTTTATTTTTATTCCCAGAGTGAAGTCTATGAAATTTAGCAGACTTTTCTGTTTGTTCAAATTTCTGGGTTGTTTTATTCTGGCCTCTGACTGGGAAAAAAAAAAGAAAAAGAAAACAAAGCCAAAACTGTTTGCATTTTTTCTATCTTTTAAAAATTTATTTGTTCCTTTTTTTTTGTCGTCGTTTTTGTTTTTGGTGGGTTTTTTTTTTGTTTTTTTTTAGCGAGTCATCCACAGTTTGTGAACTTTTTCACTTGGGCATATTCAGAAGCCAAACCCCATATTCTTTAAGATTAAGGAATGCAGTCCAAGATCAGACAAAAGTAAAATCTCTATGAAAAAGTGAAGTGTGTACTTTCTCTGCTTATTGTGCTTTCTCAACAGGACCCAGAGGTTGCTATTTCTGAGCTTAGGCTGAATCCAGGAAGGTTCAGATTGCTTGTGGAAGCTGGGCGGGATCTTGATCACTGTTCCCCAGATGGAATTTCACAAGTTGACTATAAGGTTGCAGATGGTGGAGCCTTGTCTGCTGGAAATGCACTGTATCGGGTGCCTGCTATCTCTGCTGCTTTTTTATCTCTGTCATTCTCCTTCACATGATTTTTTTTTTGTTTGTTTATAAATTTTATACTTTGCCATCACAACTTACCCAGAGTTTTTCCCTCTGCTGTCAGTCTCTGGCTTCTTCTCATAGGGGTTTCTTTTGCCTCCTTAAACTTCATCTTTCTCACCCAGCAAAGGAGTCTAGTAAACATTGGATGTTTTCATCTTTCCGCACTGGTGACTTGATCTGTATTTTCTCCTTAAGTTGAATTTATTTCTTAGATAATATCTCACTAGCTGTTACTTTCTTTCCTCAGATTCATACAGGATTAGTTACTTGCAATTCCCCTTCAGTATTTTCTTTGCTCTTGAGTATCGTGTCCTTCAGCATACCACTTAAGCTGATGGCTGAAGTCTCAAGAGGGCCTGGCAGGCAGGCAGAAAACACTGTTGCTGGTTTCTGATCTTGCCAACAGTAGTATTTGTTCCAGGTGAGGCCCCTCATAATTCAAGTGAGGTCACTCAGGACCCAGGAGCCAAACCTGTCCTTTCCAATGAATCAGCAGTAGGGTAGAAAGAATTTATGCAAACCATCAAAATGATTTTATTTGTTCATATGTTGCGGATAGGTCTCATAGTGTTGCAAATGCTTTCTTCTCTGCAGTAAATAGTAAAATGTGCAGGATTCATTAGAGATCAGCTCAAGCTTCCTTCATCCTAGATGTGGGCCTTGAATCATCCCCCCTACTGTGTAGGAAACAGAAGAATAAAGCTGGACCCTAGCATTTTAGGTAGCAATTTATCACAAGTCTCCTTGTTCCTTATTGGAGTCACTCACCAGCACTCACTTCCTGAGAGCCTTGCCTTTCACTTAAAGGAATATAGTTTTTTTTTTTTTTACACCATAATTAATTGCCTTCTCAGGTAAAGGCACTAGACTGGGAATTTGTCCCTGACTGCATTTAGCACTTTTTAAGAGACTCTCATAAAAGAGAAAGAGGTATTTTTCTTAGAGCAAGCTGTTCTTTCAGAATTGGGTAGCTTAATAAAAGTCCATCTACCTGCTATGGTTGTTTTGTTGAAATTAGAGCTGTTCCAGAGTCACCAGCATGTATTTTGGTATCACTTAACTTTCTGAAGGATTTGAGATCTGACTCCTGATCCAAGCCTGGATTTCTGTTTTGGGCCCTCATGTCATAATAAGGTGGATCATAAGAGAGAAAAACACAAAACACGGAGGGTTTGAACCCTAAGGGACTGATTGTCTCCATGGAAATGCTATGGGGAAAAAAAAACCTGAGTGGGTAAAGGTACAACTCTAAAACTGATCAGAAAAATCAGTCTGTGGACATGCTGAGGTAAACCTAGTAGGTAAAGATAAAAGTAGCTCCATGAGTGCTCCAAGCTTCCTGGAGGCATCTGCTCTAGTGAGCAAGCTCTTTCATCAGTGTTGTGCTTCATCTAGTATCTCACTGCCAAGGTGCGTTTGTAAATAATCTACCCTTAAATTTTAAGATAAGATACTAAATGCTGTTTATTTCACCTAAAAGAGATCTAAAGCATTAGTAGCAGCTAAGAAGTGTGAATTGGATCCACTGCAGTTCTCCAGTGCCTTTGGGCCATGGAGCCTATATGGGCCAGGTCCAGTTCCTATAGGCGCAGATGTGGTCCATTCTTTGTTTTAATCACTTCTTTGCCAAGGAAAAATGACTTTCATCCATGTACGTTTCCAAATAGTCTGAAATCCAGGATGCGAAGAAAAGGCTGTGTGGAGACCTCCTAGCAGCCTTCCAGTATCTGAAGGGGGCCTATAGGGATGCTTGGGAGGGACTCTTCGTTAGGGGCTGTAGTGATAGGACAAGCGGTAACGGGTTCAAACTTAAACAGGGAAAGTTTAGATTAGATATGAGGAAGAAATTCTTTACTGTAAGGGTGGTGAGGCACTGAAATAGGTTGCCCAGGGAAGTTGTGAGTGCTCCATCCCTGGCAGTGTTCAAGGCTGGGTTGGATATAGCCTTGGATGGCATGGTTTAGTGTGAGGTGTCCCTGCCCTGGCAGGGGTGTTGGAACTAGATGATCTTAAGGTCCTTTCCAGCCCTAACTATTCTATGATTCTATGACTCTATGCGTTACCTTTGCTCATGTGAATGTCACCTGTGTTCCTAAGCAGTCCTTGTTGGTTCTTGCCAGAGAAAGATGCTACCTGAATAGCCCAATGCTTGCTACCTACCCTTACACAGAGCACTTTGAACCCACACAGTGAGTTTTTGCACACTTCACTCCCTCAAGCATGCTGCCAAAGCAGCCATTAATCAGCTTTACTCTAGGAGTTAGAATAGAAACTCGCTTGTAAATTATGACCGTTACATTTCCGGCTTGAATTTCCCTACTCCTTTAAGCTAATGTTTTAAAAGACTAACCCTTCACTCTGGCAAGAGCTATGCCTTGCCTTCATATCCATTTGGCACTCTGTCTCTCTTACTTTTTTTTTTCTTTTTAAGTTGAAGAATTACATTATCTCTGTGAAATAACTTTCCTTCTTTAGTTGTTCAATTTGATTCAAGGATTTTTGATTAAGCGTTCAGGGGTTATGAATAAATAAGAGCCAGCAGCCCAGTAATTGGTATATCATTACTCCCTAGTAGCATATTTAATCCTCAGCTTCGCTGCACCACATAACCTTTTCCTTCCTCCTCCTCCTCAATATTGCTTACAAAAAAAGAGGGGGGAAAAAAAGTCAATGTCACTGCAAGCTTCGCAAGTTACCATTAAAATGAATACTTTTTAATTTCTCTGGATGAGATGGGGCCCTGTGCTCTGGGACAATGCTGATGGATGACATTTTAATGCAGCTGAAATGTTATTTTTACTGAACCAGGGAAAACTATAAATTTTGCTTCATTGCCACTGATGGCTCTATGCATAAAACTATGGTGGCGCCCATTGCCCATGAATAATCACCTCAGCATGGCAGATGTTACTTCGCAGGGAAAGCAATTCTTATGCCGAAGAATTGTGGAAAGATTAATTGTCTACAGCTGTTTCATGGCCCACAGCAATCTTGATACATTTATGATAAGTTTAAGAGCTCACTAGAGGCAGCTCCTATTCCCTGTTGTGAGAGAGGAGCGGGGGGGAGCTGAATGGCTTTATTTTGACACCTGGATTCATAGAATCTGTCAGCTCCATTACAGCCTTCATAGAAAGCTGGCTGTTGGCAGGTTTGGGATGATTGTGAGTGGGCTAAGATGCAGGAATTATCTAGACATAGATGAAGAAAAGGAGACTGAGAAGAATTATTCAAATTTGTGCAAATGAATTGCTTCCATTTTTCCTCCCTCTGCCAAGTGGAAATTGAACGTAACCTGCTCTGACCTTTCTCTATTAAGTGCTGCAAATTGCAGTAAATGCATAGTTCTGAGTGCCCTAATGAGACAAAGCTGTAGCAATGCCTCATTAATAACGAAAGTTTGACCTTGCTGGTCAGCCCTTCATTCGATATTGAAAAGAAATAGGAAAAAAGAAGAGATGACCTGCTGTAAATTTTGAACAATACCTTTGATTTAGTTTGTATATACTCCCAAGCAGACACTTCACAACCTCTTTTTTTTTTTTCTTCCATTTTTACTATACAAGTCAAGAAGAGGTATTTACTTATTTCCTCTCTAAATTCATGAGGACAGTGGTGATTTGTGGCAGGAAAGCACACAGGCAGTCTGATGAAGCTTTTTTAGATGTGTTTTTAGTGTCCTTGTATTGATGAAAGAACATCAATACTCTCCATCCTATACAGGTTTGTTTTCCTTTTTTCCTCAGTCTGTATCCATTATCACTGTATCTGAGTGCCAGCGTGTATTCATGCATTACTTGAAAAGAGTACTGCAAGGAAATTATCTATCCTTAAATATACAGTTGCTGGAGCAGGGAGTGCCTCTGAGAAGGTGATGGGAGATGTTTGCTCCCCAAACTGGCAGACAAGCTCTTTTGATTCTGGTTGCTATACTGTCCCCGCTGCGAGATAATTTAAAGGGCACTGTACTTCATTCACTGATATATGCCAATAAGCCAGCCTAAACAGCTGTATTAGAAAATCCCAAACCTATGACATGCATATTAAAGAGAAAAAGTATTGAAAAAGAGTAATAAATGAAAAACTTGACAGTCGATAAATAGATCTATATAGGTTGAATGGTTATAAACTGTGATATTCTACAGTCAGTCTTGCTCTTAGAGCTCATAATGGGTCTAATATTGCAAATGTTGCAAAAATATATTCCCCCTTTGAATGATTTGTTCATGATGCACTTCCTTTTTGATACTTAGAGGGTCTAGCTTAATTCTTCTTTGGTTTTTATGTTCTTTATTTGTGTTTGTATATATACTTATTTATTATATACTGAAATTATTTTAGTTATCAATATTTTAATATTTATTTCATTTATTTAAACAATATTTTATATATGTCCATATTTATGTTCTGTACTTGTTTCTTACATTCTTTGTGTCGATTATTTCAAATGTTTTAAGTCACACATTCAAGAAATGCAAATAGGCAGTAAGGCTTAGATGTTTCTCTGCTTGCTTGTGTTAGCTGTGCTGGATGGCTACAAACAGTAAAATGAATAGGTAAGAAGCTGAAGTCTGCTCAGAAATGGCTAATATCCAAAATAATGTTCCTCAACTTGCTGGATAACTTACAAAGAATAAGTTGACCGTCTGTTAGACATTCATAGTTCCTTCAGAAACTGAATCCACTAGGGTAGTGGGTGGTAGATGTTCAGGATGATGCCTTTAGGAATAATGTAACAAAAGGGAGCTGGATAGAGGCTTTGCAAGTCCTGCACTGTCCTCCTGCAGTGGTATCCTTAAATGAGTTTTTTTGAAATTTAGCAAAGCATTGAAAACTGTGATCAATTTTGTAAATGGAGCAGCGCCTCTCTTGAGGTGAAATATACTGCCACATGGAAAAGAATATTAGTGTGTGCTTTTCAAGATCAATATTGAAATGCTTTGTCCACCCAGGTTTGAAAATGTTCCCTTTAGGGGCTGAAGGATGTCAGATCTTTGCTAGTAGTACTGTTTTCTAGAGAAGGGCATCACGACTGTGCTTGCCATGTTTCTGTCTGGAACTGCTGCTGATGTCCAGACAGCTCGTGAAGCAATGTTAATCTTGCAGATGGCAATGAGGATGGGAGGGTGTATTTTCCTGCTTAGTGCATTAATTGATACTATTGCCCAGAGGCAGGTTTTTTCCAGTTTCCAGTGAAACTTCAGAAGAATTTTGAAAATTCTGGGACTTCAAGGGTTACCTCAGAGTAGCAGCGCTGTAGAATACCAGTCAGAAACGTCAAATCTGATGGGGAAAACCTGAAGTTTGAAATCCTACTTTAAGAATCTGCTGATGAGAAAAAAAAAAACCCTCTGATTTTATTTCCTGATTTCAGGAAATAAGAGATGTTATAGTTCTTTTATATATACAGAGATGTAATCAAGAGAGAGTTGTGCCTCTTACTGTAGGTGTCCTCAAATGCTTTGCAGCAACACCATTTATTCCACAGATGTCTCTCATATACAGTTGGTGGGCCCTATGTAAACATGCACAGCTAGAACCTGAGTTTCAAAGCCCAGGTTCCCAAACGGTACTCTGTGATCTATGAGGCCATGATAGGTGGTCTGTGACAGGTCTGCAGACCTGTAATCTGGAATAAAGTTTATATCATCACAGATTTCTAAGCAGCAGCGCTGGTGGTGGAGAAAATTTGGGGGATGACAGGAATCACCAGTCTAAAATGTCTGGGAATCTTAGTAGTAAAGCAACATCAGCTGTCTGGTGAAGTCCCATAGAGGGATTTCTGTAGAGGAAGGCAGTCAGGTGCAGTATACAGTAATAATCTGTGTAATGGAAAGTATAAGCATGTGGAATAAGGGCATTTTCAATTGTTGGAATAGATTTAGATAATTTTTTGACATATTTGCTATTTCTACCTTTGCCATTCCTCTGAGATTTTACTATTACCTAGAGTAGAAGGTCAGTAGCAAAATGGACATAGATATATGAGAAAATAATCTTAAACAATGGGTATTAAAAGTATCTGCTTAATAGTTTCATTGTGTCAGCATATGCAAGGAGTGTAAGTACTATGTACGTAGCAGTATTCATCCCCAGCTTGTGCAGACTAATATTTTTTATTTCTTTTAATAAGCTATACCTGAGAGCAGATAGAATTTTCTCAATATATTCATAATTCAAAATAATTAGCTGCAATTTTGTGAATGTGTCTTAAAATCTATATTATTTGTACATTAGATCTGACGTATAATTTTAAACATAAGCCAAGATAAGCAGAACAGTTTTTTTCAGATATGTAAGCCTCGCATCTCTGGATGGGTGTAAAGCTTTGAATCAAACTCTCACAGTGAATATTTGTACTTAAGACTTAAAATGTTAATTTTATATCAATATTTTCCAGCATGAACTTACCATGCACTGTTTCTGCAAACATTGCTCCAGAAGGAGTAATTTGTTTGAATACGAGGAAAGCATTTCAAAAAAGGTTGCCCATACAGCTGGAATAATTTTGAATAAAAATTCTGATGTATTTACCTGCAGATTGTATAATACTTGCTTTTCCCTTATAAAGGGAAAATTAGGGGCCTGATTAGTAAGATTAATAAACTGTCACCAAATTCTCTGTTCTTCAAAATCAAGTTTTTAAGTGTAGCTCAAAAATAGCAAATATTTAGTAAAAGATTAATTATGTAAGAAACCTTTTTGTGGTCTAAAGTGCCTGTAAATAGTACAGAAAAGTCTTCTTTATAGACAATAGTAAGATATAATAATAGTAAAAATAATGAAAATATTTTTTATGCAGAGAAACAGAAAAAATACAGAAGCAGATAAAATGATCTTTGGTGGGAGCTGTCACTAAACTAAAATATGACATGCGATTTCAACTGGATTTTTTTTCTGCTATAATTAACTTTGTCTTTTGACAACTCCTTCTGAGGCATATATTAATTAAATATGGGATAATGAATAGAGACAACTAGATCACCAGGGTATAAATCAATTGAGGGGTTCTGATGATACCATAAACCACAAGAATGGAGTATATGCAGTTAATAATAACATCAAAAGACTGTGATTGATTTGGAGCTTACCGATCCTTCCACATTCATTATTATTTTATATAAAGCATAAAAACGAGCGGTGTTTTATGCAAAGACAAGACGATTTTTCTCCCCCGGATTCTTTGATAATGAAGAAATTGTCATTGTTCACAGTTAAAGAAAAAGGCCATGCTTATTACATGGAGAGGGATAGCAGAAGAGCCTTTTGTGGTCATAGAGAAGCCTGGGGGCCAAGAATGGTTTTACTGTAATTCTTTATATACCTTCTATGGAGAATGTGGGGCCAAGTTTTCTGATGTTTTAAAATGCTGCTGTTGCTTGCAATCCACTGATGTTTTACCAATTGATTATTTTTAATTAATTTTTTTTACCCTCAGGTTATGCCCATTTACCAGATTCTGTTCTATGGAGTCCATGACTTTTTCCCCTGTAAGTAAGCTCAGATTTTTATTTTTCCACAAAAATAAAAGCATACAGTGAAGTATGTTTAAAGTATGTAAGTGGTAACAGCCATTATTTATCAATGATAAAATTAAGGCCAAACTAAGATCTTCCCTGTAGTTGTGCCTCTCACACAGTAAATTTAAATCAAATGTGCTCTCTGTGTATGACAGCAGTTGTTTTAGAAAACTGCATGAGAATAAATATGTTTGTGTGTATATACAAACACATGCACACACACATATAAGATTGAACTTTTGTAAAAAGACATTTGATGAGCACAGTGTGCATCTGGGTTATGCCACACAATCCACGTGGCGTGGATTGCATGTGTCATAACGCAGAGGTTTTTCCCCAAGGGGGAATGTGGGATGTTTGGTTTCCTAATTCAGAATGTTCAATGGGAGGAGTCTTCAGGCAAAAAGATGAACTCATGCTCGTCTATGCTGTGATGCTGTCAGAAGTGCATGTGGAAAGGTTTTTAGCAGATAAATAGAGCATTGGTCAAAGTCTTGTTACTATTTCTTAATAAACCTTGCCAGTGTGGTTAAGTATCTCTGGGCTATGCAACGCTTTGTAAAATAAAGAACAAGAAGATGGCTCTGTAATTGCTTACGTGACACAATGGTGGAATGTGATTTTGACCATTTGATCAGATACAGCATTTCAGAATGAAGAGTCAGGTTTGAATTTGTTGGTTAACCCAGCTGTCATCACCAACTACAACTAAATGCATTAACATAGACTCTGTACCCTACTGCCCAGCTGCTTTCCCCAGGCTGGTCTGCAGAACCTTCTGGCAGCTCTAGCATTCATTCTCTGATGATAGCTTTTAAAGTTATGGATATTGAAAAGAAAGACCCTGTAATCCTGGAGGGGATGTGAGCCCTAGAAATTGTTGACTTTGCAGTTTGGCACTTGCTGCTCCTCTAAACATTGCTCACTTTGACACTGATGCTGGCACCTGAGAATCTGCAGTGTTTTATGTGCAGGAGGGTAGAGCCAGAGTGTCGAGGAGAGGCTTTGGACACTGGAAGGAAAACTGGGTTGGTGCAGGTATGAGATAGTATACCAGCTCCAAACCCTTGTGGCTCAGAGGCCAGGAGGCAGCCACTACATGCTCCAGCACAGACTTGCCTGCACAGGAAACGGCAGGCTGCTCAAAGAGGTAAATTCCAACACATTTAATAAGGTCTGAGAAAGGTGTTTTCAAAGCTGGAAATGCACAGGAAGTAGAGTAAGACTGTCAAACATGCAGCACGGTTTATCCAATATAAAGGGACAATATAAAGACAAAGACTCCAGGGGTATTTTGGTTTATCTTGGCTGCCATGCACTCTAGCTACATTTTAAAATCAAGTTCATTTACATTTACCTTGCAGTTCTAATTGCGTGCACACATAATCCAACATAACTGGTTGCTTCATGAGCTTCTCTTTCCGTGTAATCTGCTTTGAGTCCTAAAAGGAACTTGCAGTTGGCTTGGGCTCAAAATCTTTTCGTATCAGCTGAAGCTGGCTTCCAAACACTTGGGCAAATGCAGCCAGCAGTGATTTAAGAGACATCTATCTGTCCATCTAAAATGTAAATTTGCTGCTAAGGGCACTGCGTATAAGTAAATCACATTTTAAACATCAAATCCATTTTGTTTGCTGAGGCTTTGGGCACATTTTAATACTGCAGTGCTAGCATTTTAAGTGTATTTTTGTGAGGCCTCTAGAGCGCTGTTGCGGATAGGCACCGTATAAATAACATTTATTGTTATTATCATTGTATGTCGTATTCACTCTGTTTTGCTACCATTAATAAACCATTCATGCAATGTTGTTGTAATGTATAATATTAGCAGCAGCCTCCTCTGGGAGACATATAACTGGGTACTTAATATTCTAGCTGTTTCCTGGGCCATCTCTCCACAGGCACAGACGCTACAGTGTGTTCAAAGTTCACTATAAAAAAAATGGCCTCGCTGTGCAAAGATCACAGCATCTTACTACATGCCTTGCAGTAACTCACACTGTGGCCATTGCTGTCAAAATTCTGCTACTCTAGATAACAGTAAATTAGTGAAATTGCCTGTAATTTTGGGAATGGGATTTTGCTCATTTTAAATTCATCACTGCTCAAAAAAGGAAAAAGTATTCACTAAATTCATCCCCTTCCTCCTTAGACCTCCAGGTAAGGCAGTTGCTTTGCAGCCCTTCTGTGGGGCTGCCTGAATTACGGTAAAGACTGGCACTAAGGAAAAGCAAACTATGAAGCCCAGGGTTGTTTGAGTGCTGCATTGAGCCTTATGAATATACTCTTTAATGTCTTGCAAAGCAAAACCCCGGTGGCCTTTTCTCTTAATAAACAGTATACAAAACCCATCCATGCTTAAAATTGCACTATTAAAAAACACAAAACCAAATGACATTTTTTGGATAATGATGATGATGTGAAAATGGAAGAAAAGAGAAAAGTATGTAGGTTGTGAAAGCACTGTTGGATTAGTGGGTGGCTTTGCCATCTATAGAGGAAGGATAGCGGAAGCATCTCCACTTCAGGGCCTCCATACCATATAGCCACTCAAATCAGCTCACAAGGAAGGGTACTGCTGGCCAGGTGGGCCTGGGGCAGGCAAGGGAGGCTGCAGTCAGTGCTTGGCCCCTAAGGCCAGTCTTGGCTGCACCCCCTTACCTGGCCAGTCTCCATGGGCTTTCTTCCCCTAGTGTTGTACACCTTTTTCATGTTGCTGTTTTTCCTCTTGGATCCTATCTTTTAATAGTCCTGCATCTGTTTGTGATGTATTCACCTTTCCTATCCCTCTATGGATTTTCCCACAGGTCTTCCTAGGCACCCTGAGTCATGGTGATGAAGCTGGTATGTATCGGAGATGGCCTGGAGCTCATGCCAGGCAGCCTCAGCACCAACAAACATCCAGGTAAGAACACAAGCCTGTGGCTCCATCACCTTTTAGCTCTAGACACATTTTTCTTTCCTTGTTGCCTGTCCTGCTTTTACATTTTTCCCCTCTGGGAAATAAAACCTTGTTGACATCAGTCACCAATAACGCACAAAAAAGCCTCTCTGGGCCTGATGGTTCCATCTCTTTGAAGGTAAACTGTTAACTTTTCTGTCTAATGATGTGCTGATCATCTTAGGCTGTATTAGGCCATGTAAAAGTCCTCTCAGAGTTGCATAGCCCAGGACAAATGTTTTCTTGCCTTTTCTGGTGGGAAACTGCATTTTTGGGAAGGTTGACTAGCACGTTTTCAACCTGCACCCAGGACAGGAGTGCAGGAAGGTAGGAAGTGCATCCTCCTCAAGGTCTTGTCCAGTGCCCTCTTACACAGACAATGCCACCTGTGGAGGAATCTGAGTAATGGGCACATAGTAAAACTGCCATCTGAGACTGAAAGGATTAAACATGATGAAATGGTGTTGTAAATGGTTTTCTGAAATTTATTTCACTGCGAGACTGCTATTGGTAGGCACCTGCCTCTTGAAAACATGAATAACCAGTGGACCAACCCATGGTGATCTACCATTTCCTGCCATAGATTGGGCTGAGTGCAGTAATGTTGCCTCATGAAATTTTTGCTGCCAGACAATGATGCCATTTGGACCAGTGGCCAGAAGTGCAGTGAAAGTCTTTGGGGTTAATGCTGTGTATATTCCCTAAATGTTCCTGCAAATTTACAGGGCAGTGAATGCTTAAAAAACCCCCCAGATCAATTAGTTTTAAAAAGAAGAGACTTAAACAAATTAAAATAGAGGACAAAACCTGAATTATATACAAGGTATAGTTAAGTTCCAAATGCAGTCCCAGATTTCTTCTGAAAGATTATATAAGAGAGGAATGCAGGATTTTAAGGATCATAGACATCACTGCATCAGCTCCTCAAACTGGAAACCATATAATAGACACAATGTCCAGAAAGGCACAAAAGATCTGTACTCTGGTTGCCTACTGTGTTCCATAGGTACGAAACCAGTTTGTATCTCCTGATGACAGAGTTCTTTTAAACAGTGTCCTGCTAAAGACTTGGTTCTGAACAAGGCTGGAGGACTAGTGCCAGTGTGTTTCACTTGGATTTCTGCAGTTCGATCATTCACTGTTCTTCCTTGGTAGCTGTGTGATCAGTTTATGAGAGTCAAAGAGTATTAAAGAGGAACAGAATATGGCAAGGCATGAGGAAAGGTGATGTGGCCCGAGTGAATCTGTAACTTAGGTATTCCCATGTACATAATGATACTTCAGTACACAGGTCAGACCTTCACCAGTTCAAACATTATTGTGAGAGTAACACTTTCCCCATTCATGACCACTGCACATATGTGGTGCAGTAAATAAAGATTTCCCAGAGATGCTCTGCGTGTCAGATGTGCCAGCTTAGGGATCCCATGCTAGCATTATGGGTCAGGTGTATGGTATCATCTTTACCCCAAAGGAGGACAGGAAATGTTACAATATTTGAATAAGACTACTGTAATACCACAAGCAGTCAGGGTGACTCTCTCTCCCACTAAACTAAACATGCGAAGAGAGAGATCATATATCCCTCTTCAGCATCTGTGCACTGACTGCTGCGGCCTTTCAGGCCCTCGCTGACCCAGGCTGTCACTTGTGGAATTCCCAGGGTAGTGTGTAGGCCTCACGTTGTTCTTTGTGCTTATTACTTTATTTCAGCCCTTTCTCTTTCAATTTTGGGATTGACATGTGGCTCTGGTGGTGATGTGCAGTGTCATAAATAGACACCCCGCATGCACACAGTTAGTAACCTGGGAAATCAGGGAGTGAGCTGTTGCCCTTCCACTCCTCCCCACTTTGCCCTAGCCTGTAAAGCTCAGAGGAAATGGTGTGTGTCCTAATAAGTAAAATCATTCATGTATTTCATTATGTGTAAGAATACTATATGTAATCTACATTTGAATTTTTCTTTTAAAATCTTTAAGAAGAGTATCTGAATGGTAGCATTTCATCAACATTTGTTTTAAGCTTTACACAAAATGTTTGCAGGGTTAATCTGGCTCCCTGAAAAAATACAGGGCTCTGATGAAACCCCTTTCTGAAAGCCCTTCTATGGACACTGGAGTTTCTGGGACTCTTCACTGGCCTTTTTGGAAGCTGGGAGCTAATTATTCTTTTGGCCTTCACAGCAGCAACTGGAACCTGCATTCTCCCACGAGTGAGGAAAAATGCAGTGTGTTTTGGGCAGCTAGAGGAAGATAGAGGGTGGGGAATAAAGAATAGTGAAAGCAGCTCATCAAAGTCCTCTCTTGGCTGCTACCTGTTGATAGTGAAGAGAAGATGAATCACCGGCTTAGATCTGTGACAGGTTTCTCCTAGATGAGAAAAGGGGCCCAGTAAATGCATGCAGCCTTCTCCCATCATCCCTTTAATAACCTGTAATATTGTAGCAGGATATTTTTGTCACACCAAATCTGATTGATGGTCTTGGCTATAAGACATTACAAGTGTAGAGTAAATTGACCGAACACCTAAACATACAAATTATTAAAAGGAGGGGGGAGTGGGTTTGGGCCTCCTGGGGAAAGCAGGCAGGCTTTAGTTAAAATTATCCCATTTCCAAGTGCAATTTATAGTCTATTGACTTGCAGCAGTGTCTTTTCAGATGTGAGGAAATTGTCATACATTGCAAATGAGAAGCTGTTTTGACATCAGGATTGCAGAGAGTGCCAGGAAGAAATGATATCAATGCCTGGTCTGTTAAGGTTAAATGAAGTTGCATTGTTGCCAAGAGATAGGCATTCATTTCCTTTTCTTCCCTGCCTGTCCCTGTGTACAATTGCTGTGATTAGGATGAGTAACAATGTGCTTCTGACACCCATTGTATTGACAGCTCACCTAGTTTTTTTCCACTCAAGTGGCACTAGTCATTACTTAAACACTTGGGTATTTTGACAGGGAAGATCCATGCCTGCCAGTCAAGTGTATCAATGACAAGTCGGCCTTAGCCCCTGGACACGTACTGCTGAATTAAAACAGTCAAAGCCATTGCTGCTGGAATATGATGAACCTTTTTAGAAATGGGACTCTGGCAGGCCTATAGGTGCACTGATGCTCTTGGTCCAGTCTTCCTGCCTTCTCCATGTACTGCTGCTGTTCCTGCACTTGTTTTTGAACATGCACATTGTGGTCTTTCAGAGGAAAGCCTGATTGCAAAGTAAATTACTATAGAGGGGAAAGGAGTTAAAATGGTTGAGGGTTTTTACACTGGGGTTAGCTTTAATTTGGGCTATAATGGAAAATAGCATCAGTTAGCATGAGTGGGTCAGCCTGAGGGTTGAGCAGTCTAATGAAATGGGAAGGTGCCTTGATCTATTGATATGTGTACCCCTATGGCAGTCTTAGTGGTTGTGGTTTACTTCCTGCAGGCTGCATTTTAAGTGCTATAGGACTTGGACCTACTCTTGAGGGAGTAACAGTGGAAAACATCTGCATTTCATTTGTATGCCCCATGGCTCTCCCATCATACTGTTGGCGTAGTACTAGCAGTGGCAAGCAAGCCTTAACCGAGCACTGAGGGCTACTTATATGTCCAGCACTGTATCCCTTTAGTAGGAAGGGGCAGTCTTGCATATTTAGGTACTGTCCAAGAAATGATAATGTGAGCTCATGTGAGTAGAAGGAAGTATATGTGAGACCAGAAAGCAGCCAGCTGTCTCTTGATGACACTTTGCAAATGGATCCAACAACTTGCAGGATGATATCACACCTAGCACCTTTCCTTTGGTTTGGCAGGCAGTCTTAAGTTATCTGAATACCTGGAGAAGGCAGCTGCCTCTGAAGGGGCACCAGGGTGAATATACATATTAGTGCCTTGGGTAGAAGCACTCTTTGAAGTAACAAATTCTGCAGCCTGAAAATATCAAGTAGGAGAAGAGATAGAGATTTTTCATCAGTGTGACCTAAGTTATGGTGTATGTTATAGAGGAAACTTTATGTAAGGTAAATGATCTAATTAAAGGCAGGTGATACACTGCACACTGTATGTGGCATTTGTTATATGCATTGGATTGTATACACTAGCTTCCTCTATTGTGTGCCCTGAGATCTTTTTCCAAATTACATCTTTTGGATGTTTCAAAAATAAATAAATACACCAAGGATTCCTGATCTTTCTTTTCTTTCCTTTTTTTTTTTTTTTTTTAATTCTTTTACTGTTAGGAGGCTTTGATAGTTTGAGTTCAGTTTACAGAAGAACATGAGAGGAATAACAAAATAGCTTTGTGCAGAAGGATTCTGAAAATTGAAAAGAATATTTGTGCTGAAAGTGAGAGGATGAAGAGAAAAAAGTAACATAGAACAGATAAAAGTACCAGCTTTCAGTTTTTACCAGGTCTCATTCCAATGTCTCTGAATATTCGAATAAGTCCCGGGAGCACATCTGTTTCTTAAGTATTATTATGCTTTCGAAGACCTTTTAGGGCTTTGCAAATGTCCTTGCATATGTGAATATATGTGTGCACACACAAAGAATTCAACAGGTTAGTCTCAGAGGTACTAAACTACTGCTCTGCAACACTGCTGGATTTTAATAATCTGCTCCCTGCCCTCCTCCCCCTCCCCCCCATGCTGGATGATAATAATAAAGAAAGTGGTTTGCAGATTTCTGTTGGAATCAGAAAGGAGTCCAAGCTTTACTGGAAAATCAATTATGTAGTAGACGAAGTACCCCATAATGTTCAGCAAAAAAATATGCTAACATCCAGGTCAGTACATTGGAAAACACATTTATCATGATTTCCATGATAGCCTCAGCCTAGTGTGTCACAAGAGCAACCTCTGAACCTTCTTGAACCAAATAGTCAAATGGACAGCTCTGCCTAATTAGCATTTTAAAAATCTGCTTCTCTTCTGAGTGTTGAGCTGGAAGCCTCATAAATAGCTCTAAAAAGGGCTTCATACGGGTCCTCAAACTTCTTTTGTCAGTGATTTGCCTCAGGAAACATTGACTATTTAATATAACCATATATACAGAGCATTAAATGCATTTAGCATTAGATTACAGCTTCTGGCAGTCACCTATGTTTCCTTTAAATGTCTTCTTTACTTAGCTTGGTATTTCACATTTCTCTTATGGATTATCATGGAGAAGCTAGTTATGGTCTCAGCAGTGCTGTGCTAGGTACTGTACAAATACAAGGCTAGAGATTGTTAAATACAGTCCATACACTGTACCATTTACAACCCAGAAAATATGTGTGTAGACTTGAGCAAGTGGTTGTGAGGTGATTGCGTGAGAAAACTGTAAATGACTGCACTGTCAATCAAAATTAATCTTACCTTTGCCCTTCTGGCATTTCTGAGTGCTGACAGCTCTGCTGCATCCTTAGGACTTGGAATACAAAGCAAATTTCCACATGAAAAAACAGCAAAGCTGTCCATGAGGAAGATGTATTACAACATGCAATATGGTGCAACAGAACAGGTTAAATAGCCAAGGTTACCTCCTCTGGTGAAGCAAACCTCTTCATTCCTCTTCCTCTGAAGACACCTGGGGTTTCACCTAGCTGTCTGTGTTCTGTGGTGTAGACAGTCATCCTGATGTGTATCCATTTCCCACTTGTCTTTTTCTGCGCAGGTTGCAAGCAGAAATTCTTTGCTAATTAGTTATGCAGTTTCCAGCAGAATATTTGAAGTGAACTAGGGGAGCATTTGGCACCCAAATTTGAACGGCTTGTTCTCTCAACTTAAAGTATTAACGTTGTTAGGCCTTGCTAGACTTTATTCATGGTGTCATACCTCTATATGAAACAGTCACAGTACTGGGACACAGGTGTGTCTTCACGAAGAAAGGCAGAGAATTTCCCCCTTTCTCTGCCGTGATTTCTACCCCAGTGACATTCCTGAACTGAACAGAAACCACAGAAAAACAGGGCAGAAGGGGACCATTGAAAGCAGTCTTGCACATTCCTTTGCCCCAGGCAGGCTCAGCAATACTTCTGTCATCAGCCACTGGAACAGGTCTTAGTTATGCTTTAGTCTTAAGCAGTCCTGTAAGGAGTAGGGAATTGGACTCTATGTTCCCTACGGATCCCTTCCAATTAAAGATATTTTGTGATTCGCAACAGGTATCTGTTAAGTTAGAGTTTAAAGATGTCCTTTTCTGGAGGCTTCCCAGCCTGTCCAGGTGATCTCCTGGAGGGCTTCATTGTCCTTCCCATTAGAAAGCTTTTTCATGTCTAACCTCTTCTTCTTTCCCTGCAGTTTGTGGCCATTCTTTCTTGCCTTATCCTCTGTGAATGTGGAGAACAAGTTGTTCCCATTTGCAGCAAAATTTTAAGGCATTTTATGACTCTTAGATCCCACATCCAGTGCAGCCTCCTCAGGCTGAACAACCCTGACTCTCTTGCAGTTGATGGCTTTCTCTCTGTCATTTCCCTATATGCCTTGTGAGGCTTATTGATTCACCCATGTGATGCTATTTTTTGCAATGATAACATTGGTTTGATACTTTTTTATTCCACTTTTAATGATGTTTAAACATGCGGAGGATATAGTGTATCTGTTTCCATAGTCAGAAAAAACAGTCTGGCCAGTTTTAAACGAAGAACAGAGCTCACCAGAGCTTCATCAATGCGCTGATATCTTTGGTTAATGGAATCTTGTGACTTTGTTTTAGTTTATGGATGGAGATAGAGTATTCATGGATGAAAGGACAATACCTCAGATCTCCTATTACTAATTCTCACTTTTAGATGTTCTGTAGCTAGAGGGGGAAAAAAAAGAGATTTCATGGAAATCAATGCATTTTTACTTTACTTGTGACCTAGAATGGACTATTTCCTGTCCTGGCAGTGCAAGAAAACAGCATCAGTCCTAAAAAGACAATCTACTTAGAATGAATTTGTAATGAATTTTATTGTGTGTGGGGAACGGTGTTACTAAAATGGTGCCACTGCTGGTGTTTCTCTTAGATAGATGAGGTGGTTAATACACCTCACCAAAATTGGGCCTAAGGCTTATCATGCTCAGGGGAAAATGGGAACAGAAAAGTCCACCCCCCCCTTTTGCTTTTTTTTTTTTCAGTAAAAAGATGATCTCTGTTCAAAATCTATTTTAAGTGTTGGAAGAAACAACAGCGTAGCACTTTGTGTTGGTGTGAGATGCCTGGAAGGTGGCATGCATAATACACTTGCCATAAGACAAGCTAATCATGGGTGAAAGGGGGATCAGACTCATAAAATATGCTGTATTTTCTTGATACTTAGTAAGAACACAGCAATAAGGGACAGCCTCAAGCTTATAGTCTAAGCTTATCTAAGGATATCCTTCACCATGCTTGAGGCTTGAGGGGGAAGCTGAGCAGCAGGAATGGGTGAGAAATCTGGGTGAACACTTCTGTGTGACAGTGTGAAGTTCTGGATGGGAAGTGCAGAGATGTTGTCTTTTGGAAGCTGAGCTACTAGGACCTATTATGAAATTGATATATTTTTAATCTTGCAGCTTCTCATAGGGAGCTAATTTTTTGTCTGTGTTGTAGCACACTGCCCTTCAAATCTATCCGGACAGGTTTTGGCATCTTTCACTCCAAAGTGTTATAATCCTCATATTGATTTGGTTGCTGACTTACTAAGCCCTGTCAAAAACTAGTAAAGAGCTGTGTTCATTGCTCTCTTTTATATGACTGTGTAAAATGTGTTTTTTTTCCAGCTCATATATTGAGCTGAGACTTGAATCCTTCCCTGATGGTCTGAAGGGAGAATGGATAAATAATTTTTTTATAGTCAAGTTAAGTATCAGACAGATCTTTAGATTCTGCAGCCACCTCTGACTGATAGAGTTATTTCCTGGACAGCCAGTAAACAAAACTGCCTGGCAACACCCAAGGGACATGAGCACTTTTAAGCATTCTTTACATGTCTAGGATAAAGCTTGGCTGTAGCAGTCAACAGTCTTGGGGGAAATGCTAAACATGGATATCTTCATTACTTTTCAATTAAGCAGCAAGCTCATGGATTACAAGAAACCTTGATTGAGAAGCTGAGCTCTGAATGTAGCTCTCGGGGATCACACTGGGTAGTTTATCCCTAGAACAGTATACGATTTGGGAAAAGACCCTAAAGGTGTGATCTGGAGGGCACTGAAGTGCCGAGAAACACATTGAGAATTAGTTTTACCTGACATTCTGCTGACTGATAGGACCAGGAGGAGCAGAGAAACCAGCTCCCAGCACTGCTGGTTGTTATAATTCCTCGCTTACCATGAAAAAGTCAATATTTCTTTGAGCTTGTGGTCCCATTAACTCATGTTCTACTTCTGTCTCCAGGTTTCTTAGTACCCATTATGTTTTCATGGTTTTTAGAAACATTTCAGATTCCCATTCTCCTTGAAGAGCAATTCCTTCAGCAATGTCTGATATTAGAGTGGCAAAATTTCCAGAAACAAGGCAGGATTCCCAAAAAGCCGCAGTGTGCCTCCCAGTAAAGCTTTAAGCTGACAATGTTCTGGGTTGGTTACGGAGAATGATCTGTTCACGGGGAAATATTTGTTTGTGGAAGGAGAGGAGTGCCTCTGAATCCCAGTGTGGTAATTGCAAGGTGCATAGATATTGAGGGGTTCTGGGGAGGCCCATCCATAATGATTGGGTTTTGAAAATATCCTCCAGGTATAGGTGCAACCACAGCAAGAATATAGTGGCATCTTATACAGAGCACTGAGAGTAATACATTCAGGCTGTCTAACCACTACTGAGCTGTTATCAGACCCGATAACTGCCTTAAAGCCAATCTGACTACTTGTTTGTGAGGCAGTATTGTAACAGTTTGGGAAAGAGGCAACTGGGTGATGCTGCTGGCTGCCTGTGCCTTCCCAGCAAGACAGAGGGCTTATTGAATAGAATAGCAGGGTTGTACACTGTGCTGAGGGGGGTTGTAATGGCCACAGGGGCAAGATCAACAGCGTCATTATGCTGGTTTGTTCTAGCACAATTCCCCTAGTCTGGAGGTGTTACTGGAATAAGAGTTTATATCATCTCTATGGGTTTGCAGTAGCCTGTTAAGACGATACTGTAGCATGTGTTTGGAATGAGACCACTGCTTTTCCTGGACCATTAGTGACAGTTGTCCTGCAGGTTCTATGAAAGGTTACTCTGCATAAACTGAAAAAGTGCAAAATGGAATAAATGGAGAACATATTTGGTATATCTGTTAAGTGTCAGAATGGAATGATCTATGCAAGATGTGTGTGTGGTATGGAAGCATTGTGGAGGGACAAACAGGAAAAAGCAAGAACACAAAAAACTACCTGTTCAGTCACCTGAATTCTCAGATAATGTCCTCTATGTAATAGAAAAAAGCTCACATTGACTTCATTGACCACACAAAACTAAATGCCTTGAAGGTTAAGGGACAACTATTAAAAATGTGAGGTATCTTCAATTTATATTTCAGAACTTTATGCCCATTATAAAAGCGAAGGTATTTTATAATTATGCCAACAACAATTAATTAACTTAACATCAAGAACTCCAGAATGATTGAATTAGCAGTAAAATGATGATAAGGCTCCAGTTTGTCTTGGAGTTTTAGCAAATAATTTATCATCCAGTAAATGGTTAGACTTAATCACATGTTTTAAGAGTCACTATTTTTCCTCTCTTCCTTTACATGACTTTCAGCCTAGTCTTGCTGTCCAAGCTGAACTGCCATCTCCTGTGCAGACCTCTGCTGATTTCAGCAAAGCTCTGCTGGAGACTCGGAATCAGCTCGAGTGGATCTGGTTTCAAAACTGAGCCTAAAAGAGGAAAAATCACACGTTTTTTCTAAATCACAGATTTTGTGCAATGCAATGCACAATAAAATGGTCCTGACCCTGATGGCCCTCTGCTTGCCATTAAGGCTGCTGTCAGCTAATACTTAGATCAAGTGGGTGGAACATGGCATTAATGTGATTGGGTAGCTTCTGCTCAAATAGAGGCAGGAAAACCAGAATCCATATGGTAAATTTTTCGGTTGGATTATTCTGCTTTTCATTTTTTCAGCTCCCTGACATCAACCACAATGCAAAAGTGCCTTATAAATGCAAATGGGCTCACCATTTCCACCAGTGCAGTGGCGTAAACCACTCTAATATTACATCACTTCCAAATGAAAGTGGTTTGATCCCTCCACCTCCTCACCTGCTTTCTGTAACTGCAGTTCTTTGGGTGTAGAAGTCATTTAGGTGGAGCAAGCAGTTCCTTTAACAGGGAGCTGATAAAGTCTGTTTCTCTGTGGGTCCAAAAATGTGCTCCTGTGTGGAGTCTCTGAAAGGATTCCAAGAGCATTTGCCTCCCTAATGGTGAGTTCATGTTACAGCTTTGATCTCTATGGGGCACTGACAGAGCTGCTCTCTCTTTCCGTCCTCTCTGCTCACCCATTTTCTAAGGCTTTGGGAACTCTATGTCATGGAGAATTCTGTTTGCCCACTGGAGTTGGTCTGAATGTGTTGTTGGGTTGAAAAATTATTGGGGAGGGATATTAAGATAGACAGCATGACTGCAAGTTTTGTTTCTTCAGGAAACAAGTTAACAGCCATAACAAAAAATAATATTTCTAGAGACTCCCTCAAGCCCCACCTCTGTGTTTAGTACAAGCTTGAATACAAGAAAGAACCTGTCTCAAAATCACCAGTGTGCCAATCACACTCCCAAAAAAATTAAATAGTAATATTTCCTTAAATTTAAGTGCAGAATGTAAAGCTACATCCCAGTGTATCCTTTCTTGTTCTAGGGTTTGTACACTGACTTCAGATACAGTTTACAGATATAATAACATATAATAAGGGAAAAGCTTTTCCTTTAGCTCTATAAAAAGTTTTGTATCTCAGTATCAGGATCCTGCCATTCTTAGTCCCAGGTAAAGTTCTTATTCACTAAATCAGACATGCAGTTTAATTCACTTGGAATAGAGAATATGGAGCTTATAACTGCTCAAACCAATTGTATGCTGAATGGGTAGTATTTCATACCTGATTTGTTTCTTATGTTGGCTTTTACAGCTATGCAGGACAATGGAAAATCAGGATTGGGTTACTTTCTTAGGCAACTTTTGGTAAAACTTCTAAAGATGAAATCTAAATTCTCATTAGCAGACATTTTTGCTACTTCCAGATCAGTTGGAAGAATTATTTTTCTAAGTGTGTAGGGTCAATTTCTGCTCTCTTCATTCGTGTCGTTCCCACTTCCTGTCATTTTCTGTAGTCTTTCTTAAAATAAATATGCTGAACTTGAACTTCTGTCTGCACAGCCAACACAAATTTTCACAATGAAACACTTCTGTCAAGTTCACAGGATATCTTTGGCTGCTTAGCCTTGTTAACAGAGACTTAGTGCTCTTGCTTTCTTAGTTTTGGAGGAGTTAGAAGATCTTCATTTCAATACAGACCATGAGATAAAAATAAGTATCAGAAGCACTGTGTTATTATTGTCCGTATTTTTATTATGTTGGCCTCTTCCAGAAGAGAAAGAAAACCAGAGCAATTGAACCAAGTAGCTTGGATGGCAACAGAGGAGATATCTGAAATTTAAAAAACTGAGAAAATTAGTGGCACAGAAAGATGTGCAAAAATGGGCGTGGCACATGGCTGTTGGGTTTACATCATCTTTCCTACGGAAGAACCCAAATAGTACTCACCATCAACAGTGACCAAAGGACAGAGTGGTGCTTATACTCATCTTGACATTAAGATCAACCAATTGCAGGTACAGAAGGCCAGATTTTTTATGGCCTTTACTGTAGGAGGAAGGGAAAGGCCATCCCTTTATGAAGAAAAAGGGCTCTTTACTTGTTTACTAGTTTTTCTCACTTAAACTGGTATAAATCTGCTAAATTATGTCCTAGAAGTAAAAAGAGAAGTTTAGCTCCTTGCACTTGCAAGTTTTATATGCCGCAGTCTATTTACTCTGAATTTAGACTGCCTGTTCCTCTTCGATGGCACTGCAAGTAGACATCTGATTTTAAGTCAAATGCCCTCAGTTCAAGGTATTATTTCAGAAGAGATTACATGATTATTGAATAACTATTCAGTGACAGCAGAGGTATGGAGCAGCTAGAGATGAATACGCTTGTCTTGTTGAGGAAACAATAGATATTGGTTAGGAGGGATTTCTGAAAAGACTGCACAGAAGGACATCCTGGAAGGTTGATGAGTTTCTGGTTTTCACTGCTTGGGAACCAGTTGTATTTTTGGAATTGAATTCAGAGTGAAGTCCATAGCAGCATCTTTTGCTGTTACCATTGCTGAAGCTCAGTGAGGAAGCTCAACGAGATGAAAAGAACAAACTAAGAAAGAGTCTAGCCTATTGCAGGATCTAGAGAAGAAGGAAGAGCGACAGAAGCGTAAAGATCTTAACAATGGGTATGATTCTCTGTACGGGGGGGCATGAGCAAGAAGCATTTAAAGCATCATGTGGCCTAGGTCATGTACCTACATGGAACTTCATCCTCAAGGTGTGAGTCTCTGGTGGCCCCATGCCCTAAATATAGAGAAGGCAAAGTGTCAGGTCGATGTATTCAATAGACACTAGATAAGTGACATCTATCTTTCAGGCAGCACTGGACAGCTGAGGTCATGCAGTACATTTTGAAATAGTTGGAAAGTGTTCTGTGGTTTTCCCATGTCTCTGTTTCCCAGAGGTTCAAAATTATCAGCCTCTGAATGACAGGAAATATGGGAGGTTGCAGTGCTATGGACACAGGTGTGCAGACTGGAACTACTCAGATGAGTGTGCAGCTTAGTGCCTGGGCAAGCACTGCCTCATTCATCTGCTGAAAACCAACTTCAGGTACCCAGCAAGAGCAGGATTTGGATTCCTGGATGGAGCAGGCTTACACAGCCTTTGGAATAAGCAGCATATGACTCTGATGATGATTTTAATTTTAGAAAAAGAATTACTATGGTGGACTAAAAGGTTTTGTTTTGTTTTTTAAAGGGGGGTCTGTGTATTTTGGGGAAAAGCCTGCCTGCTGAAAACTAGAAGGAAGTGGCTGTTTTTCTCTAGGTGTATGAGCTGACTGACAGCCCCCTGTCTGAACTTACTAGTGATTTGCCATTTCATTAGCTGCCAGGTTTTCAATTTCTGCCTCTTGGAAGTTACACCGCTTTGAACAAGTCCCCACAGTAATTGAATTTGCCACAGAAATAGAACACTGGAAAATGTCATTTTCATCCCCACATGAAGGCAAGCAGGCAGACACATATTCCTGCTGGACTGCTTCTCTTACTACCCCTCTGCCTCCTCCTGCCCCTTTCTTCTCACCCAGTGCAGCACACTTGCTGGTGGCCCCCAGCATCCATACACAGTCACAAAAAAGACCTCCTTTTGAATTGGCTCTGAGTGCATCAGCCTGTCGCTTTGTAATTTTCTCCTAAATGCCTTCCACAAATAATGGTTTTCAAAATGAGCATTAACAGGCTTGATTACATGAAATTGTCCTTTTAATTTACACCAGGATTCTATTGATCACAGAAGTGCAGATTAAAGTGTTCAATGAAGCCCATGATGAGGTATTAACCAGCTAAGGGTCCTCCAGGGGCCGCCAGGGACGGCCAGGAATATGCTAGAAGTGTACAGTTATTTCCCCATAATGAAGTGGCACTATGCGAAGGCATGAATCGCTGGCAGGAAGAATAGATCGGAGATGATGAGCTCTTCAAAGTCATTTCTCGCTCACTCATTCAGCCTCATGCCCAGATCCTCTTGCGATTCTTCTGCATTACTTGTCATGAAATGCCAGGATTTACTTAGCCAGCTGATGCAATTTTTATGACCTTATTGCTTTTTCACCATGGTAATAGTTTTGAATCAATTTATCAATCCAGCAGGTGCCATCAGACATATTGCCCTGAAGATCAAGTCCAGGTCATTCCATCAATTCACTGCGGTTTACGAAGATAGAGAAAAAAGCCAGGCCGTGTGGGCTATCAACTTCAAATGGCTTAGTAAACACGCTGCTGCTACTTTAACTGCTTCAGTTCTGACTCCAGACCTTTGTGCTTATAAAAATCAACCACCAAGCTCTCCTCCTCTCCTTGCATTTTAATTTCAAACATATTATCTGTGCTACAAATAATCCAGGGAAGAACTGGTGGGGGGGACTATGTAAGGGTTTCAAACCTGCCATGAAGACCTGGGTAAAAAAGCAGGTTTTTAATACATTTTTCACTATTCCATTTCTAGCTTTGTTAGTTTGTCTGCTGCTTTTCATGTATTGTCAAGGAAGGGCAACATCCTGCCTAAATGATACAGAAATGAAGGAAGCAGGAGCAAGCAGAAGGAAAGCATAGCTACAGGAACAGATAGCTAAATACTGAGCTTTTCCCTATTAAAAGTCTTGATCACAGTGTCCAGAAGACGTTTCCATTTGATGGAAGTTTGATAGACTAGAACCTACATTGCACACTGCAGAAATCAGTGCAAGTTGTACTGGTATGCAAAGAGTTAGGTTCTGTATGAAACTATGCAGCAAGCATGTCTAAACTGCAGTAGAGAAAATCTGTCTAGAGCTAGCAGGGAATTGTGTCAGGTTAGAGACAATACTGGTACGTCCCAAAGACATTAGGATTAGGGAAATGTTTTTTTTTCCCATTGTATGTTTCCCTTAAGATTTTTAAAACAAATGCTAACTCAATTTCATCCAGTCTGCTCTGTGAACCAATTTCATCCTCCATAATTTCTTGACACAATTATCTAACTTCTCTGTATCTCTTATAACGCAGAACTACAGAGAACTGCTGTAATTATTTATGAGGAATTCTGCATTTAGCCCCAGAATTCAGAGTGGTATTCTCTGTGTTAGGAGGCAACACATCTTCCTTCACCATAGGAAGCAGTGTCCAAGATATAATTCGTATTTTCCCAGTATTTTCGTACAGACTCATGAGGAGGGTCACTGGAAGTCTTTCCCTGCCTCACTGCAGCTGTCTAAACTCTACAAACACATGTGATTCAGGCACAACTAAAGCCTTTCTAGGTAAGTGATGAAACAAGCAGGAAACCATTCACGCAACAGCCATGCATGGTTTCCATATGTCCAGTAATCTGTGCCATAATCTGTACCTTGTTTTCACGAATCTAAGCAGCGCCCTACAATGGGAATAATACATGTAGAAACACAGGTTATAGCAAATTGAGACACATGAGTACATATATAAATGGAACCAAACACGTGTGATCTGAGCTGCTCTGAAGCCTGAAAAATTCTCGAGTTCAGAGGACCTGAAGAATATCTAGAAATCTCACCTCCCTACTCCCTGTTTGTAACAGTGGGTCTATTAACAGCTGTGACTCTTCCTACATGCCTTGTATTGCTTGTTCCATTAGAGCAGCACAGTTGCAGTAACATCATAAACCAGATATTGTTCTGGTATATGAAAAGAGCTAGTTGGTACACATGAGGAGGTGAGCTGCCAGCTTGTGACTGATGTGGCTATGAGATAGGTACAGCACAAGTATGTATATGCGTGGGGTAAACATAGCTGACTGCTTTCAGTGATTGTGGTGGAACAATTTTAAATACAATGGAGAAGTAAAAAGTAATTTTTTGCTGATAATAGGAAAAGTATGGACAAAAAGGAACTGGAGACTGTGGCTTCAGCTGGATGAGGGCTTTCAAACTCTGATGGCCACTGTCAGTGCCAATTACTGAATAGAAATATCTTTGTTCTGCTTGTTTTAAAGAAGTCCTCCTTGATACACAAGCCTAATAAGTCTATAGAACAGGGGAGTGAACACCAAAATGCTAGCTTTTTGGTCCAGCAGGCTCCAAATATCTCCTTCCATTCTACAACACACGTTTTAGTGTGCAGAATGATCTTACCGTAAGGCCATAGCCTTTTGGTCTCAGTGCCAAACTTTGAGATCAGGGTTTCTGGGAGCCCTGCCTTAGCTGTTTAAGCCTAACAGCTGTTCACGTTAGCAAAGCAGGTTTAAATTTATACTTGAAAAAAATAACTGCTCATAAAAAAGAATATGGAACAATGACAACCATGGGAAAAAGGTAATAATTTAAGTCATGAAAAATTAATCAGGGAGTGATACATTATTTTTTTAAGCAAAATGTGTTGCAGTAAGAGGAAAAAAAAAAGGCTGTGGCTTTAATTAATTCTGCTTAGCATTAATAGAATAAGGTCAGGCACACCAAAAACTGTTGAATAAAGCAAAAACGTGTGAAAGATATATTCTCTGATGTTACTCATAATGAAGAAGGGTTATCTTGTGGTCAATACAGCACCATTATTTTTAAGTTAGAGGTACGACTGCTGAAAATATACAGTGGCCATAACAACTTACCTAACTGGATAGTGAAAAAGGGTTCACATAAAAAGCATTTTATGAAATGATACTCCCATTTAGGTGATCACAATTTACGGCAATTTCTAGCTCTGAAACAATCCCAGTTTTGTTCAGGCCAAACAGGGAGCCTCCCCAGCATGGATGAACCACACTGTGCATTTGAAGTCACAACAAAATGACTAGAACATATGTTTTGGAATAATTTCTTGCTAAAAGCCCATGTGCCAAGAGATGGCTCTTGGCTCAGCCATTTTGTGGGTCCACAAAAGTAGAAGCTCTTTGGCAACAACTGTAAATATGTTATTGATAATCAGAAACAACCTTACACTGTTTTTGTTATGGCACTGTATGGGACCTATGGAAACAGCAGCTTCCTGAAAAAGGAAAATGCTTTTAAAAACATGCAAAACTCATCTAAGAAACAAATGGGTTCCCAGATACTTCAAGTTCCAGCTGTCTTCCTTGTTTGTTCCTGAGCCTGGACTCTCCATAGCACACTTGTAATTGGAAAGGATTCACCTCCACAAAATTTAGATGCCTGTGCATCTCATAGATGTCCAGGTACCTTTTGAATCAATGAAGAAACACTTCTAAATGGTGATTTAACACCTTTTAAGTGACTGACTTTAATGTTTCCCCCCTAGCCAGTCACTGATAGCAGGGAACTCACTCAAAGACCAGCTGAGAATAATTTGATCATTAGTGTCTGAGCAGAGCTCTTTCAGGCCCTGAGGACACCTGGAGCTTTAATTACCCTAAGCCAGCCCACCTGCCTTTTTTCACTAAGTCCATGGGCTTGGGAGTTCTATTCAAGCTCAAGACAATAGGGATAACTCTTTTCTGATGCATCTTGTGGTTTTTAGGTAAGTGTCTTTTTAGTGAAGGCTTTTTTTCAGAATTTCTGGGCTGTGCTTGGTCTTAGCTGCTGTTATCAACTTGCTCTGCTCTCTTCTTTTGAGTGCTATGGCCTTCTCTGGCTCCTGAATTGCCTGACCCTGGGGTGTGTGCAGCTTTGCTCCTCTTGCTTTAATAGGTATTGCAAAATACATTGCTAATGTAATTTTATGTTGCATTTGTTGCATTAGTAAGAGTTAATGATATCTAGAATCTCATAGGCCATATTTGGCTTTGCTGAATTTCTTGAGCTTTTGTGGTTTATTTAGGCTTGAGAAGAAGACAAATGTAAATAGAATTCAAAACATCTATTTGAGGAAATCTTATACAAAGATCAAGCAGCTCCAGCTTTAGTTCAAGTGTCTGTGATATTCAATATATAATTAGATTGCACTTTCTCAGTCATGCAGAGCAATGCTGGAACACTCATCCTGTTGTGAAGGTGCTGTAGGTTCCTTAGACCCATTAGTGCAATACCTTTTCTTTACTGAAACTGCTAACAGAGCTTCAGGTGGAGATACAGATTGCATTTATTTATTGGTGAAGCAAACTGATGTTTTTGCTCATGTAATGCTTTTAAACAGTTTCTAAATGGCATTATCATGCTCTGTGTGGTAATTGAAAAACTTCTTATTGCCTCAATTCAGTTTGACCCAGGAACGCCCATATATTTAATCTCAGCAGCACATAGTCTTCAGGCCCCTTGAGAGCCATGATGATGATCTCCTTTGCCTGTATGGTGTGTCATCTCTCAAGGAAGCTCCACTTCTTGGGAAGGCTAGTTGGAAAATGATGTCATTGATTGTTTTCATTAGGTTTAATTTCCAGCAGTTTGTGACTGTCCTAAGAGTCTGTTGCTTTGTCTAACTTTGCTGTGTTAGGGCCTTCCTCATATTTTATTAACTAAAGGTTATGTCTTTGACAAAATTAACTGAAAACAGGAGCACCTGAATGTAGATAGGGACATGTAGCCTGAGAAGTGTCCTGGCCACAGGCTCTGTGTGCCCTCACCCACCCACCCAGAATCTACCCAATTTCTCTGTGCTCAAGGCTTTGTCCTTTGATGTGCCGGTCTTTATTTGTTACCTGCTGCTCAGCCAATGAGGGCAATGACCAAGATTTCCTCAGTCTGGAATACTTGGTGAAATCTGTGTGCTAATAAACGCTACTCATTCTGAAGGCGTTTATCTTAAAGCGTCCTGCACAGATTGTTTGCCTATTTCATAAAGTAAACATTTTCAGTGTTTTCCTATGATCTTACCTGTTTGATCAAGTTATGGTTATTTACCTTGTAAATAAAATATAATAGCAATGGTCTGCTTGTTGAATTGTAGGTGCACCTGTATTTTTTGTGTATTTGAATATCTAGGGTTGGAAAGGACCTTAAAATCATCTAGTTCCAAACCCCCTGCCCATAAAAGACATTTCTCTCTAAGAACCGGGATGCATGCACCTATGTTGCAAATAGGCAAGTAGGCCTGTGCATCAGCTGCCTTGGCCATGACGGCTATTCAAGTTACTAAAAAAGCAGTCAGTTTTGGTATTACAAGAAAGTGAAAGCCACCGACTCCATTAAATAAATAATCTCCCTGATGGGAGAATGCCTGGGTGTTATTTTGTGTGTTTTGGGTAGGGTGGTGTTGGTTTTGTTTGTGTGCGTTTTTTTACTCCTTTGACTTTTTCCTCATGCTTAGAAAGATCATAAATAGTTATGCAGAGAAAGTGTATCTATGATTTTGTTGCTTATACTTCTGTCTATTTTGGATGAGTTCAGCAGAGTATTGGGTGGGATCTCTTCATAGTTCAGCTACAATTTCAAATCTGATTTTGAAGTTGTTTTTTTTCTAAGTCCAGATGTTGCTAAGTATTGGTGTCCCATTGCAAATTTTCTAATGCTAGGTGTTTCCTTAATGCTGGAGTAAAAACGTGGGTTTGAAAAGCAATGGTAAGTTCAGATTTCACTTTTCAGAAAATAAGCGTGTGATTTTTAAGGAAAAGCTGCAAAGTTAAGTAATTGCTGGGGTTTGGTTGTTATGCTCGGTTTTGGATTGATTTTTGGTTTTTGTGGGGCTTTTCTTGTTTAGCTGGTTCTTTTTGTTTGTTTTCTCTAGGGCTTGAAAAATAAGAGGAAGGACATAAACTCTTTTTCTACTATTTTAACCCCTCATACTTCTTTTTGTATAGACATTTAGGTTTGTATATTGCAGTTGAACAATACTGGGAGCAATTTGAGACTAAATTATTAACATTCATCTTTGAGCGACTCACTGGGAATCAAGTGGATTATCTCCTGTGGAATGGCTTGTGAACCATGGGTTTTACAGCATGGCTTACCTCCTCTTCAAATTCACTGCTTGGTTTTTTTTGATTAACTTATGCTTTTGTAGAGTCTTTGATTAGGAAATGGACCTTAAGTGTTTGCATATTGACTGGAGCATCTTGAACCCATACTGTTTTGCTCTTTAAATGGGGGCTATATTAAACCAGCTTCTTGAGTAGCTGAGTTAGTGTTTAATACTGCCAAGGCCCTTTTTCTAGCAGAAGTAAGGAAAGATCGTGAAGGTGCTGACCCCTCTAATAATCTATTGTGAAAACAGGTATTATGCTCCCTTCTGAGAAGCAGAGGAAATAAAGAGGTAGTGGAACTCAGTGTAATGCCTTACCTTTGCTCCAAAGGGAAGGTGGGAAGGCGGGAAGGCCAAGGAAGCTTTAAGTAAGTTGTATAATATTGACTAAACCCAGCAGAGTAAGGGGCTGCTTCGATTTACAGATTAATTTCTTCTAAGAGTTTGGGGGTTATCTCAAACTTACAACGGGTTTTCACTTCCCTGTGCTTGTTGCATATTTCTGCCCATTCTTGAGGCTTACACATCTGTATTATCTTCCAGTTCTCAGATGCCCTGGCTCTTTCTCCTTTTCTCCTTTGCTTCGTCAGTATGCTTTTCATTGCCACTGCCTCAGGTAGATGAAAGCTACATGAAATTTACTCCTAATGTTTCTACCTTTGAAAATCCATTAATCCTGGCATAGCTTTCCAAAGTATGTGTTTCTCTCCTAGCCTTCTCTCAGTAAGAAGCTGATCACTGAGATGACAAATTGAGGACTAACCAACTCAATTTTTTTATTTCAGACCACTGGAAATGAGCCTGGGGCTCATCAATATTTTTATTTACAATATCAGTTGCATCATCTTTGAATATATTTATCTTCAGAAAGCAAAGGACAGTTTCCTGGACAGAGCTTATAGATTTTGACTCTATAATGCTACAGGTGAATTCAACAAAACCTAATAGCTACTCCCACTGGTGAGGAGATCCTACCCTATAAACACTTACACAATGAACAGAAAGCAGCACTGTATTTGTAACCATGCTCTGTTTCTGCTTCTTAAAGCAATGGCAAAAAAACTTGTCCCGAATGATAAAATTAATTTTATTGAGCTACCTAGTGAGGCCCTTATCTCATTCCATAGTAAATAGGTTGCTGTTGGCTATGTGATTAGGAGTGCTCTCAATGATATCCAGTGTAATTTCCCACCCCCCAACCCCCAATTTAGTTCATTCACTGAATCCACAATTCAGTATTTCTGATGTCAGACTTAATTCCCATAGAGGCCATTGTGGCCTCAAAAGCATTGAACTGTGGCCTTACTGAACGAATCAGGCAGGAGAAATGGGGATAATAATCAAGGAGGAAAGTGTGTATTTATACACAGATCATTGTAATTGATAATAGCTGAAAGGCAAATGCAGGAGAAATACATAAGGGTTTTAATGAGGATTTGGAGTAGCAGTTCTCTAACCATGCTGCAGGAATAATTACTTATCAGAGCTAGAACTTGGGGATTATGGCAATATGGCTTTGTGAAAACGAATAGAACTCTCTAAAAAAAACCAATCCACCCCTTTAGTCAGTGTTTGCCTTTGACAGCAGGTGCTTTAGCCCTGCCAGGACATTTTTACTATGAAGTCAGTTCAGCATCAAAGATCTAAATGATGCATAGGATTTCATGGCTAGCTCTGTGGTTTAAATGTTATGACTGATCGGGGCAGAAGAAATGCCTTTTCATTCCACTGTGATAGTACAGGAAAGTCTCATGTTGTGTGAAAAGAAATGACCTTCTTTTTATACCCTTTCCTCTTCACCACACATCTAAAGTTTTTCCCCCTACTGTTAACACAGTTTAGTCTAAACAATAAGCACCATAGGCAGGCTGTACAAAGATCAGTCCAGTTCCCATGTTTATTAGCCTGAGAGATCTGGGCTTTCCTTGGAGAGAAAGGAGGCATGAGCAGCCTTCAACCTTCGGGAGTCTGCCTACTGTAACAAATATCCCAGTGGTGGTATCAAGCTGTGTGGTTTCAAACTTTGTCTTTCTTCTTGGACCAGCTGAAAGGAGCAGAGGGCAGAAATTAGTCTTTTCATATAAGCTAGGTCTCAAACCAAGCTGAAGCTTGGGCTTTAGACTATGGGTCATTGTGCCCTCTGGGCATGCAGAAGGGATGTGGCCAAACATTTAAGTACACAAGGAGTGTTATGGACATCCAGGGTAAGTGAGAACTGGTCTGTGTGCTCTTGAGAAATACTGAGTCTAAATAGAAGGGGAAAATTTGAGTTGCTTACCTGGCACAAATGTTCCTGTATGATATGTTGAGAACCTGCTCCTTGGTGATGTAGCACATCACTTCCCCGACTGCGTAGATATGCTGATCTGGCTGGTGTAGGGTCAGCCTATGATAGAGGCCAGTAGAGCAGTTGGATTACCATGGGATTGATATATATTTTTTTTTCCATTTTTTATTTCTATAACTTCTAATAGGAATGCACATGGTAGAACATTGTTTATGTGTGGGGCCTACAGTAAGAGGGATGTTTGTTTGAATTAGTCAAAGCAGGAAAGATTCATGTTTAAAATTGGACATCTGGGTATGACCAAGATGACATTTCCTAACAGGAGATTCAGTGTTAAAGGTATATATTTATAAATACTGAGGAAAATGGGACATATGTAGATCTAGCTCTATTGGATATTTATGAAGTGTCATGGTTTAATTTGGACAGAGGTTTGGCAATTATCAACACTAGAGCCATTTATTAAGTTTGAAAGTAAATCAATAACAAATTGGAATTCTATTTATTTTGTGATCACTTTCCTGCACCTAACATGCCAATAAGGTGTAGTGGAACACACCTGCAGAACTGTCACAGATACCAGATATGAGACACACATGAACACTTTACACAGTTGCTTTCATGAAATAGACTGCTCAAGTAAGTAATTTTCAGAGGAGAATGAGGAGGAGACTCCCAACAGAAAGGAAAATCCAGTGCAAGATGTAGGGCTCAGCTGATGGATGCCAATGCAAATGGAAGCTCTGTGGTAAGGTACTTGTGTGGTCTGCTTTGCAATCATGTTTTAAATGCCTTGAAACTTTTGCAAGGGCTGGGAATGACACTTGCTTCTTATTGGTTTGTTACTTTTGAAAGCTACTAAATATGCAGAGTGCTACCTCAAACCAAGAGCAGCATTCTGCTCTTGAATTGCTGTCAATGATCATCACAGTAATAAAGACCACATCAGAAAATAATGACACCAAAAACTGAAACCTGTTTGTTCTTACTGGCAAGTTACACTAGTACACCAGTTACACTTTTGGTGTACAGGCAGAACAAAAAGTGATTTGAGAAGATGGGCCTCTGAGGGCAGCTCTTGCTTGGGCACATTGTGCTTCTTTGAGGATGGCTTGTCAACAGGTAGTATGTGTAAATTTTGTGGGAGATTAATACTGTCGTGCTCGGTATAGATATATCTTTCCATTCCTTTGTTTTGCACAGTATTGCCATGATGCTGTGGCGGGCAAGACTTGAAGTTGTGATTCCCCTGAGGATGGGAGCACGATCTTATCCCATGCTATGGACATAGCTTCAGCTGAGCTCATGAAATGTGTGCTGTGCTTGTGAATGTATAAGAATTAATGCTCCTTGTTACATACCAAAAAAGGGGAAGAAATTAAAGCTGTAATACTTACAGCCTGCAAGCTGCTTTGGGATTTGTGGCAACAGTTTGAACAAAGGTTTTGTGTGCAATAGAAGGATTCAGGTTCAGCAATTGAAACCTACCATTGGGCCTGAAAGGATTGAGCCAAAATCTGAGATCCTGATCTCTACGGATATCACTGTAGCATCCAAGCATAAATCCCTTGGCACAGATCCATCTCTGTGTGAGTGTGCACTAAAAAAGGTAGGAAATATTTCATAGTCTTAATAATACTACTCTAATTAAAAACAAAGCTGAAGGAAAGAATCCAGGCACAGAGAAAAGACTAATTGCCTGGCAGCAGTTAAGAAAGCGTAATGATCCTGAAACAATCAATCTACAAGAATCACTGTTTTTTTTAGATTTTCCTAAAGGTCCTTCAACCTTTGATCATGCTCCTGCTGGTCAGCAGGTGGAATGGTGTGCTGTATTTGTGAGTTTTGTGGTCTGACTTTGTCACTGCGAACTAGAAGCTGCCCAGATGAACTGTATCTTGGTTCACTTAGTTGCTTAAGTAGAGATCTGATGTGCTGCATGTAGACCACTGCTAAGGTGATGATTCAACATGTGAATAAGTGGTCCTGCCTTCTGCTTTGAGAAGTTACTGCTTAGGAAGTGGAAGATGAGTCTGATGTCATCAGTATGGTGACCCTTGTGCCTGATGGTCAGTGATATTGGGTGAGGGGATCCAGATGTTAGAAGCTAGACATAGCTATTCTGTGGAAATGTATGTGGCAGTGGTGTACACAGCTGGGTTCATATTGTATATGTACTCAGGTGCAATGTGTATCTCATTAGTGACACAGTGGTATTACCCATGTTAAGTGGCTTTGTAACTGTACTGCAATCATGAAGTGGCATAGGGTTTAAATGTATCTAGGATAATAACACCGGATGTGTATAACAGCATATATGATTTCCAGTAGGGAAGAAAACTCAGTACTGTAACTTGATGCTAGAGCAGGCAGTGAGAACTGCCTTCAGGGCTGATGCCATGTTGTTTACTTACTTTTCTCGGCTCTCAGGGAGGCTGAATCTTTACCTGAATGGAGAAAATGGCTGGGGGTGGGGGGGTGGAGTTTGTTAGGAAAGCAAACTAACAACCTGTTACCAATGGATTTGTCTTTTGTGGCTGAGGTGCTGACAAACTTTCTCATGCCCAAGAACTGATCTGATGGTTATATACCTGTGAAGTTTATTTGGCAAGAGGATGGTATCAGTCATGTAAGCAACGTGCTTGAGTAACCTTAGCCTTGCCTGGTGAGGACTATGTAGTTAGGCATTGTATTAAAGCGCACTTCCGGCTGTAACTGTTGCCTTAGTAAGCATTGGCTGGTGGGCAGGAGGGTGACAGGCTCTAACTTTTCCTGAGAAATAAGCTGATGCTTCTCAGCCAACAATTGCAAAGGCTTTAATGGGAATATTGGCTCATTGAGAAGTACGTGACTAGGTTCCCTGCCATAATAGCTGTGATGAGATGCTCTGTTAGCCTCACTTCTCTGCAAACCAGAGTTGTATTTGTTAAAAAGGAATGGGTAAAGGGTTTCCTTCTCTGCCAAAGTTGCCATGTTGGAAGAGTACAGCACATACTGAAATATGAAAATACAAACAGCTCAGAGCCAACAAACCATTTAGTTGAAGATGAATTAAAAATAAATATTCTCCTGTAGAGCAAGCAGGATATGTTCTGGACCTGTCTTTCCTGTGACCTACAGGATTTTAAGAGAAGAGCTTCAGAATTTTATTGGCATTGCCACTATTAGAAGAACTTTTCTTTCCCTTCTCCCCAGACTGGGGTCAGCTTTAAAGAGAGCATTAAGTGAATGGCTAATGGAATTAAGGGTATAATAATAGAAGGATATAGTGAGACAATTGTATTAACAAGAAATAAATCATGTTGAGTGTAAGGTAAGTGTTTTTTAATTGATTGATGGGAAGGATGCTCCATAGGTTTTTTCGAGGACTAACAGCCACTTGCCTTCCCATCTTCAGTAAAAAGCCAAAAGGGAAAAAGAGATAAGAAAATTATGCAGAGGGGAGATAAATTATTCAGAGAAGATGGCCATTTTGTGCTGACATCACTAATGTGAAAAAGCATTAAATCTTTGACACTAGCTGCATTCCTCAGAGGTTGTGGTGGCTGGAAGGAGGTATTAGAGATTACAGCTAGAACACTACTTCAACTTCCCTGGATGCTTTAAGTGGCTTTCCAAGGTGATCTAGCAAGTAAAGACTCAGCAAGGACTGTAGGTACTCTGACTTTTGATTTATTTATTTATATATATTATTCCAATGACTTCATCTCTGGTGAACACAGCCTTGGTGTTCTATGTAATATGGTCTGGAGATACAGGTAGTTTACTCAGGGGTTTACAGAATCACAGAATGGTTAATATTGGAAAGGACCTTAAGATCATCTAGTTCCAACACCCCTGCCGTGGGCAGGGTCACCTCATACTAGACTGTGTTGCCCAAGGCTCTGTCCAACCTGACCTTGAATACTGCCAGGGATGGAGCATTCACCGCTTTTCTCTGGGTAACCCATTCCAGTGCCTCACCACCCTCACTGTAAAGAGCTTTTTCCTTGTATCTAAGCTGAGCTTCCCCTGTTGAAGTTTGAACCCGTTACCCTTTGTCCTATCACTACAGTCCCTAACGAAGAGTCCCTCCCCAGCATCCCTATAGGCCCCCTTCAAATACTGGAAGGCTGCTATAAGGTCTCCATGCAGCCTTCTCTTCTCCAGGCAGAACCAGCCCCAACTATCTTAGCTTGCCTTCATACGGGAGGTGCGCTAGGCCCCTTATCATGCTTGTGGCCCTCCTCTGGGCTTGCTCCAACAGTTCCATGTCCTTTTTATATTGAGGACAACAGAAAAATGAAAGCTTATGAAAGCTGTTCGCTATTTTAAGCGTGGAGCTTAAATCTTATGTGTACATAACTGCACTGAAAAAAGGGAGATGGGCATGTTAAGTATAAAGTGAAGCTTTTGGAGCCAAATCTTCACACACTGTAAGTCATCTGATTTTACAAATAGAAGCATGGTGCCAAGTTTGCACTTTTTCAGGACCCGCCTTTTTTTCCAGTCAGGAGGAACAAAAATTAGGTCCTGAGCTGATGTGATACAACTGAAACAAAAACTTTGTGAAAAGGCAGTTAAGGGTGGCTACCAGAGGTCTGTAGAGTCTGTGACAGAAGGGACAGTGATTGAGAGGTAATTTCATAGGCTTTAATCTAACCCCATTTGGTTCCTCAGGACTTTAATCTGCTCTCTCCCCAACAATTCCCCCACCTACCCTGTGCCTCTGTGTTGCAGCTGACAGTTTGCACTAGCAGAGATGTCTGTGTGCCTATCTCTGCTGGTGGGCAGCATGGAGAGACCACTTCAGCAGCCTCATTGCTTATGTGGTGTGCTTTCATACTTTTCCATCAGAGAGGCTGTAGTGGCAGAAAAGGCTACTGCATAGAGCAGTACTAGAAAGAATTTCGTAGGCTTTGAGAAAGATTTTTGAAGTCTTAATGCTGTGGCAACCGTGGGAAACTTCAGCGCATATGTCAGTGATTTAGGTTCACTGTATTTTTCACACAGAAGTTTAATAAGATGTGGTGACCCATTGAACTGTTCAGAGATGGTCAGCATCAGAGTAAATCCTGGCTTCTTTCACCACTTAGACCACAGGTCTCACATACAACCCTTTAGTGAGTGTTAACAATTGAGTTAATGGGTCCCTTAGAGTTCAAAACTCTGGATCAGTCTCACTGGGCAGCTTGAATGTAGCTGTGGTGTTGCTGTTTGCAACTGACCTGGATTACATGTAAACACACACTGTTTTCAAGTGAAGAAACAAACTGGTGTAGATTGTTGTTTGTATAGTTCTCCAATAAAGCAAATAAAAAATGTTACCAAACAGCTTGGTAAAGTGCAATCAAAATAAAACTGAGAGCTCTAAATATCTTTTTAATTTTTTTGGAAGGCAGTATCTTGTTCTATAGGTAATTTTCCAGCAAGAGACACAAAACTTGCTAAGTAAGCAGCTTTGGATATTGCTGTTGTCCCTGAAAAGAGGGATCAGCTGTGGTGTTGCTGTCCCGCAGCTTTAGAACTCCCTAAATGCTTGTCTTTGCATTAGTGGTGTCCTGTGGTCAGCCTGTCATTGACTTGTCAGTAGCCGATCACACCAATTTTGGACCATACTGTGGTGTCATTTGCTGTAAATTAATTTACTTTTGCCATTAACTACAGACAGTGTGCGGTCAATTCAATTTTGTCCATTAAAGACAATAACCTTAGCCAAGCTCTTTGATGCTATTCTTAGTTCACCCCTTGGGACTACTCTACTTACATCTCCAGAGGTACTGGTAAATTTATATTATCATTCCTTGTCTAATATTCGTGATTTGTTGGCTTTGCTTTAATACATATACAGTTAAGTCTATATGCAATGATTCTTACACAGAGTAGTCTCAGAGATGTGAAAGTTCTGGGTGGAGAAAGCAGAGTGCAGTGGAAATGAAATTGCAGGGATATGCATCCTCTTGCATAAGAGAAGACTTAAGCTGTATATATAGAGTAGCAAATGTGTGAAGGTGGCCTGGGACATCTGTCTACCATTTTGCTGCAGAGTATTTTCTATCCCTCTGAAGGATAAATTCCCCAAAGCCTAGCCTGCTGTAGACAGAGGATATGATTGCATATAGAAATTGTTTTCTAGTTTGGAAAGAGGTCATCTTTGTTTCCTTGCTCACAGGCTGACAAAGATGACTAGTTTTACCACAAAATACGATGGGACCTCCTGGGTTGCTTGGCACATTCTTAGAATATCCCACAAGCCGTATATGTATTTAGATACTCTGCTGATGGGGATTATACTGCAAATAACTTTGTAAACGCCATGTTTGAAGGATACATATTATAACAATAAAAAATCAAGATGCATGTGGTGTGTGACTCCTCTATGGTTTTATCAGATATGGGAGAATCTTTCAACCTGTTTACTTTGGCTCCTTTTATATGCAAAGATGGCTGGCAGAAAGAAGGAAATAAAGAAACTGAGATTTCTTTGTATCCTGTCCATCTTTACTCATCTAGACTCAGGTTCTCATATAAATCATCATACCCAGGTTCCCTGCAAGTTGTTTCCTCTCTCCTCTGTGACATGATGAAAAAAGGTGTGTTATTGCTTGGGTAGAACTAGAGATTGAGTGCAACATGGCTATTCAAGATAAGTCATGGACAATCACAGAGCTAAGTGTTTGGTTTTGGTCTTACGAAGTAGTGTCAGTGTCTTTTGTACATTAGCTGTTGATAATGTGTATACATAGTAGGTACTTTCAGAAGTCATGTTTTCCACTAGTGATTTAGAGAACTAGAAACTGTACTGAATAGTGCGTAACTTCTTGTGGTAATATGTTCACTTTTTCTTCTGTTTATCCATTTCAATGAAGAAATGGGTTTGGCTCAGACTTCTTTGTAACAATGTTAGTTTTTTCATTATAAGACCTTGTTATTTAAAAGCTGGATTGAACACTGGCTTGCTTAATGAGAAAAACCAGTTAAATGGAAGGCACTTGTGACTTTGCAGTCTGGCCTCTAAAAGGGAGGAAGATGCATGCAAGTTAATATGGAAGTAGCATTTGGGCAGGATGCTACTCTGTTCCTCCAAGAGCACACGTGTGCTGCTCTATATGTGGTGTAGAAACACTGTGCAATACTTGCTGGTTTTTGATTGCTTGTGTAGAATTCAAAGATGATATGAAGTATTATGCATTGGTAGTGCTGTACAGTTCTGGACAGACTGAACAGAAAGATCTTGTTTTCCAGTTGGGAGCTCTCAGCACACAGGGGAGTGGAGGAAAGCACCGTAGTACTGGAGAATATGGCAAAGTCGGAGCTTTCAATCTCTGAAAAACAGGAAAGCAAAACTGATTTATGTGATGCCTTGGCCAACACAAGGAACAGAGGCTGCATGTTAATTGGGGAGCATGAACAGGCAAGAGGCAATTGGAAAAATATCTCCATTTCTTTGGGTTAATGCAGTATGTTAGCCTTTCACCCCTTGAGACAGTAGGATCAATTCAGGTTTGGGTCACAAGTGGAAATGAGGTTAGTGAGCTTGGGCTAATCTCCAGTGGACATTTGTCTATATTATGAAGTCATTGTGTGGTATGGTAGGAACAGCCAACAGTGCTTTCAGGGAGGCTATAGGGCAGCCAAGAGAGCCTCAGCAGTTGTACTTGGAAATAAACATTATCCTTGTTCTGTTTAAAGCTGATTCTTCCCAGATATTTTGTCTTATTGCTATGTCAAAAAAACCCTGAACAAACACTTGAACTTGCAGTAAGGTCCACTGTAGTGCTGTCCAAAACAAAACTTCTCTTGAAATTACTGCTATGGCTGAAATCTGACCAGTATGCACTCTAAATGCTTAAGCAAACACCTGGTAGAAGGTAATACTGTCTTTCAAAATACTATGACTTCTACCACTAATAGTAACTTCAAAGCATGGGGCTCTTGACAAATAAGAATATGAAAACAATGCTATCCCCAGGGAACCAATACCTGGGGTATAAAACTGTAGTGGCAGTAGAGAAGTCATAATACTGGGGCTTGGCCATGTCATGGTGGTTAAGGGGCATTGTTCCGAAGTGCATCTGCCACTGAGACCACTATTACCATTTGTGGAGCTGAAGAAGAAGAGTGGATGGGGCAAAATTGTGGTGTGAGATCAAGTTTTCATGAAGAGTTGTGGTGGATGTGTGAGATCATTTGAACAGGTGATACCTTTCAGTGGGTAGGATGGATAAAAGAAGAGGCCGTGGGAGATAAGAGGGTAAATAATAACTTGAATTTTTAAGGAGAGGAAGTAGAGGTGTAAATGTTGCACAAATGAGCAAGGGGTGGATCAGAAGATTACTAGATGACAATCTCTGATGAGCTCCAAAAGGGTTTGTTGTTGATGTTGGAGGGTCTGAGATAGAAAATAAATACCTTAATTTTGCATTCTAGCAATTGCCAATTCAGGATGGAAGTTGTGGGCAGCTAAATTTAAACTGATGAGTTAGTAGCTTGCTCAGTCTCCTGGCGTGGCTTTTTCTTACTTAAATGTTTAAAGCAAAGTGATATCAGTGTTGATGGCTCTCTTGCTCTTGGTTTGAAAGTGGACAAGTGCAAAGTTGAAATGAAAGGGGGATGGAAGAAAAAGAATGTCAGCGTTGTGAAGAGCTGAAGCTGTTTAAATGTCTGTGGCTGTAATCTGCTCAATTTCTAAGCTTTAAATTCATCCATTCCTTAAATTACTACAGGAATTGCTTCTTGCACCTTGCCTCAAAACCCACCTTCTGCTATTGCATCTTTCCTGGGGTCTTTAACTACTTTGCAAAACCTTGGAAATAAGTTGTCCTCCCAGGCTGAAGAGCCATGGTGTCTTGAAAATGTGTTTGCTGCTGTGTTAAATTGGGTACTTCCTGTCCTTTTAATTTCTGCTGCATGAGGACTGAAGTGGGAGTGCAGTAAGCAGCCCAGCAGCAGGAGAGGTCTGGACAGTGCATGGTGGCTGGTTTTGAGCTAATAACTTACAGATTGTAGACTGTACCACCAGCCCACAGTTGGGTCTCATAGTCATGTAGCCCACTCACCATGGGCTGATTTTGTAGGCATAATTGCCATATACAATTGGCCAGCAGCTGTCTGGCCCCTAGGTGGGACATAAAAATTAGTCTCAAAGTAGTTTCCCTGCGGTGTTTTTCACAATGGGTTTAGGTTTTCTTTTCCCCTAAATGTGAGAAACTTTCATTTTCTTTCAGACTGATAAAAGTGATTACCCCTGAGTGTAGAGCAAAGACTGGATCCCCTGTGTTAAACACTTAAGTGCCTGGACCTTATTTGCTGAGTATTACCCCAGTGGGGGCACATGGCTCTTTTTGGTGGCAGGAGCCGTGTATTTGGTCAGTGTTTTGGAGCCCTGGCTTTGCAACTTGACAGTACTTGGGATTATTAGCTTAATTGCAGGGTGTGGTCTGCATCAGGATTTATTTGCTTGATATCTGTGCATCCTGATGAGAAAGATATGCAGATTGCGGGTTTAGGAGGAAGAGCTACAATTCATCGCACTCCTTTCCAGTGGTGAGTGGGGTGGAAGTAATGGAGATCCTGGAACTGGGACATGCTGTTGGCTCCTGTTGGGTGTTCAAGGCCCCTCTGTTTTGGGAAAATACAGAAAGCCATTGCTTATTTCCACCATTCTTTGCTGTCTCTCAGTGTGATATCAGCATATATTCAATCAGCTGGCACCCACAAGCCTTAATTCAGGCGTTAGTGAGACAAGTGTCTATAAACACCGGTCTAAAAGTGGTTATGGAGATTTGCTTAGCTTAATCCGGTACATAGAATGAGTGTGAATGACAAGGCTCATATGTCTAAACACGTGAGGCTATCCAACAGAAAACAATTAGTGGAAGGGATTGATATAATTTAAATAAATTGCTGTTACTGATGTGCATATACAGGCTTTTGAGTGGCCAAAATGGGATAAAACCGTCTGATCTTGGGGAGAAAAGCCTGCTTCTCAAGACTTCTATATACTGCAATAATGGTAACTAATTTTCTAAATGATAGGCCATGAAGGTCATGAAAATTGTTGGTTGGCAAATGACTTCCAGTAAGTGCTTGTGCAAGATGTTTACTTGATGGCTCTAAATCTTATTCCCTGGTTGCCTGTTCAACTAAATGCAGAGTAACCACTCCTGGTCCAGGAAATGACTAATTCAAGTGCTAACAGAAGTTGACAGACTATCCCAGGGAGAAGCTCCAGTATACCTTTAGTTTTCTTCATGCTATTCCCTAGACATCATCTGTGGACTACTATGGAGACAGGATCCTGGGCTGGCAGACCTGGATTGGATGCAATAAGGCTGTTCTTACAGTCTCAGTATATGTGCTACTTATATACTGCTCAGAGAAGGCTTCATTGAGCAAAGCCTGCCAGGTAGCTCTCATGAGGTCTTCTGTAATTCACTGTGGCTTTTGGTGATGTGGGCTGTGGTCTGCTCACTGGAGTTCTTGAAGGCCATTTTCCTATAGTCATTCTGTATACCCACACCAAAAGGAGTAGGGGGGAACATCAAAAGCTTTCATCTCTGCCTTGGAAAGACAGGAGGCATTGTTTCCTGTGGTCTGGGGTGTCCAGCTAGAGCAACTTTGGGGCAGGGTATGGATTGAAGATTGCCACTTGAGTAGCCCTGTTACCCTTCCACATGCTTGCAAAGGCAGCAATGACAGTGTGATCCCTAAATCTTAAAAGTAAATGCTAGGGTCAGATACTCCCTGCTTAAAACAGTAGTGTTTGGAAATGGAGCATGTGTCCAGGATGTTCAGTTATGCCACAAGTCTTAGGGTTATTTTGTGTGCTTTCTTCCCGATATAACATTTGGAAATTTGCACTGAAGATGTTGAGACTACAAAATAGCTTGAGTTTGTACATTACAAATAGCATGAGTTGGATCGTAATGACACATCTAAAGGCCCTTTTGGTTTCCTCAGAGAAGGAGGGTTTTGCATTGGGAAGGAGCAGTGCTATTAATTGCATGGTTTGCTGCTCAAACTTAGAGCAGGCTTTCATCTAGGCAACTTAGATAGATAAGAGTCTACCACACATTTATCTCTTTTTCACATACATAGAGCCAAGAAAAAAAACTTTTAAAAGCTGTGAAGTGCTATATTATCAATGAAGCATATGTTATGAAAAAATATGGATTGGAAAGTAACATCACCGAGCTGAAAGGAAAGGGCACCCTGCTAGGAGGGAGCTAGCAATGGTGCATCACAGATGTTATAACCAAATGGAAATATTTAAACATATGTGCTCTCTCAAGCTGTCAGCAGAACTTCTCTCTTGCTGCCTTCTCCCTTAAGTCACATTGTGTTGCGGACTTGTGTGAAGGTGCTATTCTGTGTCTGAAGATTTTCAGGTGCCATTTCCAGTTGTGGGAGGTGAGCTCTCCATGCATGAAAGGCTACACTCCAAGTGAAGGGTGCAATTAAATCCCCTGGAGTGTGCAGCTGGATGCTAGGTCAGTGAGTGCTGCTGCATTGCTGGGAAGGTTCTGGGCTGTGTGTGTCAGTTCTGACATTCGGGAGTTGTCTGCTTTTGCTGCAGTTCTTGCACGCCCTTGGATGAATCCATTTATCTCTTGGTTTACTTCCTCTGCCTATAAAGCAGAAGTAATAGTATGTATTTGATCCTGTTTTCTTACAGAAACAGATACATTTGAGAATCCACTTATGTAGGTGAGGGCCATGTAATTAATTAAAAGATGAGATGAAAGAAGGATCGGTTCTGTATAAAGTTACAGAACTGCCAAGATAAAATTCCTGAAGAGAATTTGTCTTTACACTTGGATGCTCACCCAAAGTAAACCTTTACAGCTTTACCTGTAATTAATGGAAATTCAGTTCAGACTTTGTCCTAATAGTATGTGGATTCCAGAGAGAAAATGAGAAACTCTTAGTCTAGTTATGCAATTATTGCAGCCCACATTCTGCTGATATTCTTTTATAGGTTGGCAATGTTTTAACTGAAATACTGATATGGTGGTCACAGACTCACTGGTAATACAAAATTTCTACATTGGAGGCCAGCAGATGAAAATCCAGGGACTCGGATTTCAGTGTATTGAGAGAGCTTCTAGTAGACTTTGAGTAAAACTGATGCGCTGCAAAAAGTGGGAAGAATGTTTTGGGGGTTTTATTTCCTGAATTTTTACAGGGCTCTGTGGAGCCTGGCCTCCTTGGAGCAAACCAAATAACAATCAGCCTGTTGAGATTCTAGTGCTAAAATGACCACTAATATTGGTGCTGTGAAAGCTGCCAACTTAAAGCTTTAAAATACTGCAGAGAAAACTAGATAATCCATGCTTGTTTAAAGAGTCATTCAAACCCAATGGGAAAGGCTTGACCAGATCAGCTGAAAGTTGGTAACTGTCTCCATTGCATTGCTGAGTTAGGAAAGGGCCAATACAAAGATTAAATCTTGTCTTTGTCTCCTGTTGCAGTCATATTCTGGAACTGCTGGGGAGAAGCATGTCTGCTTTTCCCTACTGTGGTCTTTACTTTTGCTTAGACTGATCTGCTTTTGGGCAAGTAATATGCTCAGCTCCCTGCTAATGCCATTGAAAGCTGCTTTGTGCAAATGGTTGTGGGCTTTTGGCTGTCTGATCCTTCCACATGAGTAGCTGCTGCGCAGCCAAGGGATAAGGCACTTGGTTCAGCGGAAGGGGGCATTATGAATTGCTTTCCAAGTCAGGCAAATCAGGAAAGTGGGCTCTGTGGCTTCTCTCCCAAGTGGTGGCTGGCTTGACTTGTGTATGTTTACTCCGTAAAAGGCAGATGCTTTCGTATCACATGCTTCTACGTCTTTACCTTTGCATCTGTTTGAATATGTAAATAAGTTTTCTGGTAATTATTGTAAGGGATTCCTGAGTTAGAAGAGCTGGATGCTACTAATATGAAGTATAGTAACAACATGGGTTGCCCCTAGCGTTGTTTTTCGAGTTTCTCTGTGAACCAGTGTAGCTGACCTGAATGAAAACAGCAGGAAAACAGATCTTTGTGTTATAGAGATGCAGCACCTGCATTTGTAGCATCTTGGATAAACTTTTTTTGGTCAGTGTCTCTCCCCAACAGGCTTCACTCCTCCCCTTGCACTCACGCAGACCTATGCTCCCATGATAATCATCCACCCCCAGCTATTATAAGCAGTGCAAACAAATGACAAATCTCTGGGTGCAGGAAAGTAACAAGAGGCTGATCAGTAGCTTTAGTTATCTTTCCTTCATGTTTATTGCAGTCTGCTGCAGTTATTTCAAAGACACTGACATTGATCGACAGCTTCTATTAAGGCCTATCCAAGGCAGCTGGATTGAACAGATACATTAAATAAAGCAGTTATTGCTTTTCATTGCCTTTCTGTAAAATATCACTGCTAAATAGCTTCTGCCATCAGATGCAGTTAGGTACATGGTTTTAATTTGAGGGACTGCTTTATAACACTGCACAATTGACACTGGTCTTTGTTTCCACTACAATAATGATTGTGTACATCCCGGAGAATTGATGAGCTGTCTTCTGGGGGGGGGAGAGGGAAGCCGTGGGGGGGGGGGGGGGCAGCTGCCTTTGTTGCTCTCGCTCTTTTTTATACTTGCCATGCTTGTCAGTTGTTTGCAGCACAGACAGAAATAATGTCAAGCAGGGCCCCTTATCTCAGGATGTTGTAATGTAGCTGCTGTAAGCCCTTGCCTGGAGACGAGATAAGAGCAACCTTACAAGCTTGTGGGGGAGCGTGGAGGGGGACCAGCAGTGCCATTGCTGGGACAACAATGGCAGAGCTGTCACTTGCATGTTATGACTCTTTCTGGTGCCAAGGAAAGATATGTGTGCTGAGTGGTGAATAACAAGCATGAAAATAAAAGTCCCGAATGTTCATCTAATAATGATGTATTTGTAACAGGATTATACTGCCCAATGATATTCTTTCTTTATCTCCTCACTAAATGGTGAGGCAGCTGTGTGCTTTGGCAAGGCATGATGTCCTTTCTTTTGTGTGCTGCATATTAATCCTGTATTGGAGTAATTAAATGTGTGCTTAATGGCAATGAGCTGGCAGAATGAACGTACAATTGAATTAGCAGTTATGATGGGGACCATGCTACAAGATGAACTAAATGCAATTACTGTAGGCATTTTTCTCCAAGACGAATCTGGCTACATGACATGACTTAATTACAGGTTGTTAGACACACTGTCTGATCTCATAAGGGTGCATGTGGAGCCATAGCTTCGGCTCTGTCATGTAACACATGCACGGGCACCCATGTACTCAGAAATTTAGCTTGGCAAAAGCATCGATGTGGATTCTTGACATTGCTGCAGGCAGCTCTCAGTTGTGGTGGGAAACATAGATTTAACACCAGGCAAAACCAAAAAAGGAAGGCTGGTGCTCTGTGGCTGGGAATCTGGTGGGGTCTTTGACCAGCTCTGTGTTATCTGGTGAACATTACCCTTTTTCAGGGGATACCCACTCTTCCTTGAGGACAAGGTGGACAAAGAGCAGGTAGTAGTCTTCTGTGGCATCAAGTATGTGCTTCATCTCTCAGCATATGTGCCCCTAGACAAACTCTGCTCTCAGTAGGATTCCAGATCAACTTGTCTGACCCCAGCTGGACATCTCTAGCAGGAACAGAGATGGAGAGTTGATTTTTGAAAACATTTTGGAAACAAAAAGGAAAAAAGCAAAAACATGTCGAGTTTTTCATTTGCGGTGCTAAGTTCTACAGCATGACCTACAGTTACATCACAACAAAGATAGTGCTGGAATTTAGGATGTAGTAAATCACTGAGATTTCTGACACTAGGGGGACTGTAACTACAGTATTGCAAGTACAGATTTGACAGCTCTTTAGTGATCTAAAACGTCAAATCCTGGGTTCCCAGAGGTGTTTCGTCACTGGTTCAAAATTGAATTAAGCTTCAGCTTTCATCAAGGAAAGATTTGGTTTGTTTTGAGAACTATTGAGTTGGGATCATTGTTGGCAGCACATAGACATCTCCACTATCAGTGTCTGTCTTATGTTGCTGACACACAAGAGACAAAAAGACTTTCTTGCCCCATGCTGCTCTGTGCTCTTAAGTGCTATGTGCCTGTTGTAGTCAGTGTTTGAGGAAGGCAGGCTCTGAGGTATGGTCTGTCAGTAAAGGTCCTGAGATTGAAATGTGTTGTGGCCACTCAGGGCTCAGTTTGGAGGCAGCACAAACCTTGCCTTACACATCAGCAAGAGCTCTGCTGTCAAGTCAGTGCTTTCCAGGGCTTACCAAGTCTCAAACTGTCAATCTTGTGGCCCTTCTAGGTGGCTGCAAACCCTTCAGGGTGTCTCTGAGTTCCTGTGGAAAGGTGCGTGTGATCAGTGTCTCATTTGCGTGTTCCACTCTTTCGTATTGCTTGTGCCTTGTATTAATTTTTACATCTGACACAGCATTACAGGGTCTGTATGGTGACAATTGGTGGTGAAACTGATGGTATAATATGTTACTGTTTATGAAACAAAGAATGAGGATTTTTATTTTAATATAATAAGGTAAACCTTCTGGTCACCAGGGCTCCCAAGTTGTATTTTATAGCCTTCATTCTCTTTGGGGCCATAAATGAAACCCTTTCAGCCCTAATGACCACAATGACTTTCCTCGATCATGTTATTGCTACTTTGGCACATTTATTGCTTTCACACGCACTAATGGATGAGTTTGGATATGTTAACAATTTATATATCATTTGATCCTAAAAAAGAGCCCCCTCCCACCAACCAACCAAACTTAGCCCTGAGGATTGAGTAGCTTTTAAGGAGTATAAATGAATTTAATGCTTTAGAAAGAGCTTCTGTAAATTATGAACATGACACCTATTACATTAAGCTGCATTAAGCATTAATACATCTTCATTACTGGCAGGTTGCCCAAACCTCCAAGGTTGAAAAAGCTGCCTGAAATGCCCAACGTGGTAGTCACCTAAACTGAGATTAATGACCTCTTTTTGGGAAGGTGGAATACCCCGACTCTCAGCCTGCTGCATTTGTCCATGAAGAAACGTCTCCAAAATACCTGTTGCATGGTGGCTTTTTTTGTAGTTTTATTGGCCTGTCTGCATTGGAGTGTCAGGCTCTTAGGTAAAAAGGTGCGATAAATCATGTTGAAGTTGCTGCAGGTAGAGAAACTAGTTTTGCTAACTTTTTTGTGCCACTGGTAGTGAACTGCTTGGCAGGTTTTTCTAACCACTGGCCAAAAATTAATTCACTGAATGTGTAATAGTAATTTCTTATTGTAAATCCTTTCTGAGCTGTAGGCACCAAAGGCTGGAATTGCTGAATTGCTATTTCCAATGGTTGTGGAGGAAGAAAGTCTAAAAAATAATCACAGTACATTAATGAGAGCCTGATCTACATGGTCAAAGAAAGAAATAAAAGTGATTTTACTGTCTTAAAAAGCAATATCCATTAGACTCAGATTTGGCTAAAAGTGGACTGAAAGGCTCTTATTTCAACAAGATGTACAGGCTCAGGGGAAAAAAACAAGCTAAATGCTTCTGACATTGTAATTGATTTTATGTGGTACATTTATGAGACTTTCAATTCATGTTCCATATGGGATTTAGCACTGAGGTGTTATTGCAACTTCTGAGACAGTTATGTTGTCGTTCTTGAAGGAACAATTTGGTGGTTCCTCTGTTCCCAGAACAAGCACTGACTTGTCTCAAAGTTTACACCTTGTGATGGAAGAATACTTTAAACTAGGGACTGTTTTGGCTTTGGTTTTGTTTTGCTTTTCCACAGCTGGGAATACATAGCCTTTGTCAGGAATCTGGGTGCCACAGGGTGCTGTAATGAGTTTCATGTTGGCAGGGAGAAGGGTAATCCACTGTCTCGGGGAGGCTGTAATATCCTGCAATCCAAGCATAAAGCAATGTGGTCACTATATGAGATGGAGTTTTAATGGATATTGTTCATGGTGGTGGAATATATGAAGCAATAAATTGCTTTTCTGGATGATTTAGTGCTGAAGCAAGGTTGAAGACTTAGGTAACTGCACATGGTTTACTGCAAATACACTAGCTTTACAGTGGTAAATGTATAACCTATTAAACAGCAGAGGAGGAAAAACAAGCAAACCCCAAAGTCTTTTAATCAAAGCAATATTCCCAAGGTTCAAAGTCAAGATCTCGGAAGTTGAGAAATACCATATTTAAGGTAACCCAGCCTTCTAAATCACATACGCTGTGAATGTGTGTGTGTATCTGTGTGCGCCCATTTTGTTATGGGTTTCAATTATATCAAAGCATGTTTACTTCTTCCAGATACTACCAGCTTCAGTGCACAGCATGAACCACACGCAAAGTGTGAAACAACTCTACAATATTTCTTCCTGTAGTGATGGCTCAATGCCAGGGGTTATGTAAACTCTCCAATAAATATGCATTTAATAATTTCCTGATGTTGTTCTTTGTGGCAACCGTCGCTGCTGTAGACAAATATTAATGAATTTATCTTTATTGCTTTCCTGTGAAACGGCCAACTAACATACTTACATCATTGAGTATAATTCACCAGAAGTCAGTGAGGAAGTTTGAGTGCTTCAAGTTAAGCATGCGCTTAAATCTCTGTGGGATCAGGGCCTCGAATGATTTTACTGGATTAGTGGCAATGTGAAAATGAAAGTAAATAGCAAATTATATCAGTATGACTTCTTTGAAACTGTGAAGCTTACTAGTGTGTCCTGAAAAGCACATTAAGAGGAAATAACTAGACATGCGGAATTCAGACATGCACTTCTGTCTAACTGGAGCTGTGCTTTGCTAAGCTGTGGCTTCCTTGTTTGGGATTTTGTTGTTTGCAAGCCAACACAACAGGTGGTAGTATTGTCTGTTGTCTTAACTGAAACTTACTTTGAAAGGGCATTGGGTATTAGGGAGGTTGTGTTGGTTTTATTGGTGTCCATGGCAAAACTCTTTTATTGAGAAGTGTGTCCAGGAGAATGACTCGAAAATGATATACCATAAAAACCTGTCTTCCTGCTGTAAGGTGGCTTCAGGAAAGCTCTGTGCCTTTTGTCACCCTCTAAGAAGATTGGTGCTTCTGAAGAATGTACATGCTTACTCCATTATCTCATCTTGTGCAGATTGTCCGACTTCTTGTGTGTTTCTCAAAAGAACAAATGACATCTTTCAAATTCTTACATAAACTTCTTTCATAAATAGAGTTAATTATTTGCCTAGCCCTTCTCATAAATTAAACATCTACTAGTAGAACTTAAGTTTGTTTTATCGATCACTTTAAGATGTACGAGGGATGAATATGGTCTCTGAGCCTTTTTGGCTATTGGAAAATCCTGTCCAAATGCTGGCTCTAACTCTAGGTCACTACTGAAATTATGCAAAAAAAAATTTCAACTACTAACTTCAAAGGAATTGAAGAAAAATAAAGATGTCATGGTTTGTTACAGGAGGTAATGCTTCCTATCAGGCATAGGGAGAGAAAACATGAATGTACTTTAAAGCGTGTGAGCTGCTTATTTCTGGATATTCCAGGCTATTGTAAAGAGCACAGCCAATTACTCTGCTTCACAGGAAAACCTGGTGAATGTACAATTAGCTCCCTGACTTAGTAGGTGTGCACAAAAGGTTTTACAGGTTTCAAGGCCTGAAATCCTTTCTTGGGCAACAGGTATGAGATGGATAACTGCTTGTAATACTCGAAGCATGTAGTAAAATGTGTGTGTGTGTGTGTATTATATTTCTATATATACATACACTCAGAGTAGCATGGATTAGGAATGCTAAACTGAGTGACACCGTGCCTTCTGTATAAACATGTAAGTTTTGTAAAGTTTCTACCTGTCAGAGATTCAAAGTGATGTTGCATAGAAGAACTTCATATATGTGAATGTACGTATTTTCGAAACTATGTAATTATCACATAGTTACCGAACAAACTATTCCATTTCATTGCCGTAAAGTGCAAAAGGTGCATAGTAGTTGGGAATTCTAAAACCATGAAGTTATCTGTGTTTAAGGAATCCTGTTTTCTCTCTCAACTAAGTAAAAGAGAAGAAATGAATTATGCATCTTAGCTGTTGTCCTTAAGCCAAGCACCTGAATGCATTTTACTGTGTATCTAGAACAAATGAAGAGTGACCTCAGGCCCTTTGAGTGAGCTCACTTACATTCTTAACCAAGTATAGATGAAGACATCTGAAAATGTTGGCTCACGTTGTTGCAGCTTCAGCTTTAACCAGTGGGATACCAAATACATTAAACCAAGTCATAGTTAAAACTGTATTATCTGGTTATTTTAATGCTGCTAGAGCACATGTTTGCTGGGGCAGGGGCCAGCTTGATGTCTCTTTCACAGCTTGAAATGAATATTGTTTTTCTGTTGAGTGAGTGAAGTAGTGAAATGCTCTGAGATTATAAGTAACAAGTGTTTAACCCCAGTGTGGTCTGTGTTTCATGTACATGATTGCTCCTTTGTTATGCAAAGGTAACATACATATCAGAGGTGAGATTAGTTTAATGCAGAGAGCTGCTTGTAAGTCGCATGGGACTCTGTTGGTTGCAGTGCATCTCTTAATGACCTGCTCAGTGTGTGTCCTATTCAAAGCACAGGGCAGGAGCTAACCTGATTGTCGATTTGAGTGCTGTTTGGTTGGAAATAGACTGAGAATTGGAAGGAAGGTGCAGGAATGAACTTTTTGCATAACTGTTTGGGGTTTTTTTTGCTGATAATGCCCAAGCCACCTCATCTTCAAGGTGACACTTGCTCAAAATGAACAAAGAAAGGAGTACTCTTCAGGAACAGTTGACCTTAAATTTACATGTTGTTAATGTGCTTACAATACAAAGGATTGCTAGGTATGTGTATCTGTCCGTGGTCAGCTAGAGAAATAGAGGCATTCTATAGGTGAATGTGCTTCAAGTGAGACCTCCATCATGAGCTCCATCAGTTCCCCTTCCCTTCCAGGTTTGGGGAGTGGGATGAGTCTGGCACAGAGCTCTGTGTGTAGGATGGTTCTGCAGGCATGAGCCCTGAGAGGATGTATTAGGGAATATGAAATGGTTGTAGGCAGTGCTCCACTGTGCTATGTGGATGTTTTAGAAAGCCTGTTGTGTTTAATCATTTCCAATGCTTTCCAACAGGAAGGAAGATTTGAAGTGAGGAAGTTCTGCAAAGTCAGCTCCTAGATTTATAGCTGCATTTTAACGGTTCATCAGACTCTAGGGACAGAGACACTTGTTCTCTCAAATCCCAGTAGATACTGGGGGCTTTTGTGTTTCTGCCTGACTGATCTTATCTAGAATCACCCAGCTCAGGTACGTGGGGTCTTCTTGCTGTTCTCATTAGACAATTTGTTGTCATGATTGCTGTGAGCTTTCTGGAAGATACATCTGCTGAAAGTTTTTAATGAGACTAAAATTGCTTTTACAAATGAGCACTCAATATGCCATTAAAATTTTTCTCTCACTGAAAGATGTCATACTTGAGAGGCTGCTGTAACCACAGAGAAAAATGGCTCACACACCAGCCAATGAAGTCAGTAAATCAAAATAAATAAATGGAAATGCCAAGGCCTATGAGCATGTACTTGATGCAGTTTAGAGCAATTACTGTTACCTGAAGGGGGGAAATCCATCATGTAGAAGCAGCCCTACCTGTGGTGGAAAACCTGCTCAGATCAGCATGGTTCCAGTGATGGCCCCTTGGCAGGAGGCATTGCCTTGGAGTGCATTACTTGAAAGTTGAGCTTGACTTTTTTCCAAGGACTCTGGTCATTTCTTGGCTTGTGATTTTTGCACAGGCATCTCTCTCCCTCTAGAAAGTGATAATTCTAACTTCAGTTTGGGAGGGATGTAGTTTTCTTTTGGATCATTGAGAGCAAATATCTTGTGATACTGCTCATTTGCAGTGGACTTCTGCATGTAGAAATAATCGGTAAATGTATGTGTGCTTAGCTTAGGGTACCTAAACTCTGTGATGGTGGAGATTTTAAACACAGTTGTGAATTAAAATAGGATTCTTCCATGCATTTCCTTGTTTGGAATAATTGGTGGTATTAAATTCAGCCCAGTTTCCCCAGAAAGAAAATCAGTTGACCCTCACATTCCTAAAAGCTGAACTAAAAATTTGGAGGCTCACATCAAAGCTCTGTAAACAAAGTGACTAACACTTTGGACGCTTCTGCTGGGGAGCGGGGGAGGGGGAAATTCCCTCTATGAAGAACACCCAAGTATTTAAAAAGAAATGGTTGGGTTTAAATATCTCACTGTTTTTCTTCTCTGGGACACCATGCTGAGGATTTTATTTTCCTTTGCAATGCTTATGCTGCTGAGCCCTTTTCTCAGAGGTAGGCTGACGTTAGCGCGCTGAAGCAACTAGCAGGTTCACCAGAGCAAGTTTATTTGTAGTGTGGCCTGAGTTACGTTTGAGGGTGCCATTACGATTCAGAAGGCTCCACAAGATTTGAATATCAATGGCACTTCAAAGGACTATGGCTGTGAATGAGCAGACATGTTCCCTTGCAGGCCTCAGAATGGAGAGGGAGAGGGATAGGTTCAAAAATAGGAAATGGGTAGCATTTGTCCAAAGGCACTGATAGAAAAGTAGGCACCCCAGGTCTCTCTGGGGTCTGTAGGCTGTGATGACTGTATAGAAACTACTCGTGGTAGCCAGACTGCTCTCCCTCCTTCACTGTCCTCTATGCTTCTTTAGTCAGGAATTGAGGAGAAAGAAATGCATTTTCTTTTCCCCTGCAGAAATACTCTTCTTTTTTTCCTTCCTTTATTTTTCCTTTTTTTCCTTCCTTTATTTTTCCTTTTTTTCCTTCCTTTTTTTTCCTTTTTTTCCTTTTTTTTTCCGTTTTCGTCCCCCTCGTTTTTCGTCCCCCTCGTTTTTCGTCCCCCTCGTTTTTCGTCCCCCTCGTTTTTCGTCCCCCTCGTTTTTCGTCCCCCTCGTTTTTCGTCCCCCTCGTTTTTCGTCCCCCTCGTTTTTCGTCCCCCTCGTTTTTCGTCCCCCTCGTTTTTCGTCCCCCTCGTTTTTCGTCCCCCCTTTTTTTTTTCTCCTCACTGAGAGAGCTACAAATGGAAGCCATGTAATTTACCTCAGATTTTCTCAGGTATCATTTTAGATCTTGGGATTCTTTCCTCAGCCACTTTTGCTTGGTCTAGGCAAAACTTAAACTTGAGGCACTTCCTTTTTCTTAATATTATATTTTAACTAAGTTGAGTACTTCGCTTTGTTACTGGGGAGATGAGTGAGGAACAGACCTATGGCAGTTTTTGGTCTTAACTGCTTAATGCACTATTAAAAATTGTATTAGAGATTAGCAAAGCTGGGCAACATTTAGGACTTTTTGATAGCATGATGAGAGGTATCTGCTTCACTAGGAAGATACGTAGATATGGGAGAAGGCCAGTATCCTAAGGGATAGGAAGCTTGTGAGCAGGTACAAAGTGACTTAACCAAGGCTGTTCAAGCAACTGGTAGCAGGAACAGGAAACTGATGGCAAAATGACATGATTTCATGCTGTGGTAATGACCTAGATCAAACATGACCTTGATACCTTTTAACTAAATTAATTCTGCTCAGGCAGCTTGTTTTGGTGTGGTTTTGTTTGTTTTTCTGTTTTAGAATTAGTTTTTTTTTTCAATGGGATTTTACACCCCACCTTTTGCTCTGGAAATATGCTGTACTTGAATTCATATTGTAAACTTCATGGGGTGGGAGAAACCACTTGGATGTCCATATGGCAAGACATTGGCAAAGCTTACTTATGAATTGGATTCAGACCAGAACAGTCTTTCTGGGTATGTCCGGTCTGTGTTGTGAGGTACAACATCCACTGCCATGACCATTTAGGAAATGGTCATGTTTCTCATGAGTGGTTAAAAAGCCAATTGCCTCTTGTGATGTAGACATTTTTTGTGTAGAATTGACATGGTAGACACTGTCACAGACTTTCTGGCCTAAGAAGCACCTGAGTTGAATGTGCTCAGGCTTTGGAGAACCTCGATAGTATAAACACATAGCCGTGTTTTAATGGTAACCCTTGCAACTTCCAGACCTTGTCTGTGTGGATGGAATGTGCTGTCAGTTTGGACTGGCTGCGCACTTGTAAGTGCAGGGCTCTGGATGCGTTATCCATAGAGATCCTGCCAAATGAGTTCCAATAACAGCTTCATATGTGTTAAGCTTGACGATCTTTTAATCATTTCATGCAAGGTAGGCAATGCACTGATTTACTTTGTTGATGAAACACCTTCCACCAGGGAATCTTTCTTCCCTTCATCTTTATAATTAAATTGAACTTGAACATTTAAGCTGTTGGTTTACAGAAATCAGCACATAGTTTTGAGCACTGCTAGTCCTTCTGCTTATGAAATGTTAGATTAAGTGATACTAGAGTATGTGTACAGGATAGTATTTAGAGTATGTGTACAGAATAATATTCAGTGAAGCTTTTAACTTATTGTCATGGGTTCAGCAGTAGCAGGCATTTTTCTCCCTCTTGGTAGTTAGCGCAGCGCTGTGTTTTTGATTTTGGGCCTGAGAACAGCGCTGATAACACCAGTGTTTTCAGTTACTGCTTGGTAATGTTTTGGTCTGACCAAGGACTTTCTGAGTTTCGTGCTATGTCAGGGAGGAGGGGAAGCAGGGAGGAAGCAGAGACAGGACAGCCTGACCCAAACTGACCAAAGAGGTTATTCCATACCACAGCACGTCATGTCCAGGATGTGAGGACGGAGAGCAGAGACCCTGGGAAGGGTGTGGTGGTGGACTGGGGGTGCACAGCATGGTCAGGTTTTTTGGTATTGGGGGGTTCGCTGCTGGGGGGTGCACTGGCTGGGTCGGGCTTGGTGAGCAGTTGTATGCTCTTTCCTTGTATTTCTCTTGTATTATTACTGGTGGAAGCAGCAGTGATTTGTGTTATACCGTAGTTACTAAACTGTTCTTATCTCAACCTGTGCGAGTTGAATTCTTTTGATTCTCCTCCCCATTCCCCCGGGACTGGGGGAAGAAAGAGGGGGGGGGGGGGGGAAGGAGGGAGGGAGGGAGGGAGTAAAACTGCGTGGGTGGGGGGCTTAAACCACGACACTTATGTTCAAAAATCTATCAATAAAATATGCCACACATCTGTATTTCCTGCTTATGAAGTCAGCTGAGGGATTCTCTTTCTTTGACCAAACAAACCATAAAGCTGTTTGAGATGATCCAAATGGCTGTTTAAGATTCAGTGTTAAATTTCAAAAACTGATTTTGCATTAACCACAGTAGAAAAGGATCTTAAAGGCATCTGACCAAGAGGTACTTGCAGGCTGTGTCTGCTTCCAGATCCTTGTCATAATTTTTTCTGAGCTTTTACAAGGTGGAGGTGACTATATGCTTTACATCTGAACCTGAACTGCTGGGGACAGGTCCCAGTTCACCAACCTGTTACAGGCCTATTCTGTAGCCAGGAATGACATCCTAATGAACTATGTTAACTAAGCTGATTTGAGGAGGGAAAGTATAATCTGATTTCAGCTAGACAAATGTGTTCTAGTTTTAGCTTGGTTTATGCTGGCAGAAGGCTGCCTTGTATGTTTATTTCTGTATGTAATTATTTTGGGGACCTTTTATTTCTATTAATCCAGATCTAGCCTGAGACGGTTCTCCTTTAGGACTAGCGTGTTGCACTTGTTTTATTCGCAGAGAAGCTCTTCCTTTAGACCAAACACCCTATTTCATGTTGATATTCTTAATCAATTTACCTTCAAAATTGTTGGAGCATACTTTTGTGTTCTAACCTTTGAATATTTAATCTGACCCTATTTGATTTGGAGGAAATGTCTTTGTTAGCTATTGTTTGTTCAAGACTATGGTAATATAGGCACTTTGCTAGTGCTAAGTATTTGCTCTGCTAGTATTTGGTTTTTATTACATCAGACTCAGGCCCAAAGCTTATTACTCCTGGATAGTAGCCTATGCAACACACATTGCTTTGGCTCCAGTGATTCTGTGTGGGAATCATGGCTAGTTTTGGCAGCTCAGGAACAGTTGCCTGTCCTAGTCATGTTCACACTGCTCAGCAGGATGCATAAGAGACTGGAAACATGAGCAGCACTTGGGGTTTGAATTTGCTCTGTTCCAAAATCTGAGGAGCAGCCAGGGGATGCTGTGCCCTACATCAAACCTGGCAGGGAAGAAAGTACTCAGAGGACAGAGAAATAGATACCAGTGATGGGTAGGAGAAAGCTGGTGGTAAAAGCAGTTATCACAGTTGTTGGAGAGAGGCTACAGACATGGAGTGTTCCTCCAGTCTCCAATGTCAGTACAGGTTTTTTGCCCCCTCCCCTAAGCTTGCAGGGAACTGCCAAGAATCTGAGCATCATCAATGTGTTTAAGATGGAAAAGAGTTAATTTCTTTGGTACATGGAAGGTTACTATTGTCCTTGCTCTGAAAACGTTTCCTGATTTCTGCAGAATCTGTCTACTTTGCAGTGGAGGTACAGAGAAGCTCTTAACATGGAGCGGATATCTGCAGCCCATTTGGTGGTGCCAGGCCATGTGAGTCAGTCTGAACATGTGCTTTGTCACCTACAAGTTTCATCCTGTCTAGCACAGCTGTCCCTGGCCTGTGCAAGGACTGAGACCCTCCCAGCATGCCTAAGCGTGAAGCAGGAGTCATTGACTTCACAGGCTTCACTCTGCACATGGTTTGCTGATGGTATATTAGTGATTCAGCTGTCGTACAAGCCTAATGACATAGTATTGCCATTTTGTGAACTCCGCTGTGCAGACAGGAGCTTATTAGTTTCTGCAAGGATTTACTTTTTCCTCAGACCCATCACCTGTTTTATAAAGCTATCACGTACCATTTAAATACTTATCACTGTTCTACAGTCGTCTTATAGTACTTTTTGCTCTGATATATTGCAAAATGGGCTGTGTTAAATCCAGGGCAATAGTGATTCAATATCAATCATTATTATAATTTTTTGGTTCAATGATATTTTGGTGAGGTCTGACTAAGATAAAGGGAATGAGTCTTTTAGGGATAAGCTGTCATTTTTCATTATTTACTTTAGTCTTAGAATATTCTCACTGGGTTTTTTTTCAATCACTTGTATTAATTAGAATGGGAAAGCAAATCAAGTCTTATAAAATTTTTCTTTTACAGTGTATTTTCTGTGGCATGTTTTTACTGCTCTCAGGTGGTTCAGGTTTTCTTCTTTTACTCTAAATTTCTTGCTCACATGCATTATGAGTATGCATTCTAGACTTGTCACTATATATATTACAAGCAAGTGATTGGTTTTTTTTTGCATAGAATCTGTCGTGGTTTAAGCTGTAAATCACACAGTTCGCTCACTCATTCCCCCCTCTTTCTTCCCTCCAGCTCCCTGAGGGATGGGAAGGAGAATCGAAAGAATGTAACTCCCACGGGTTGGGATAAGAACAGTCCAGTAACTAAGGTATAACACAAACCACTGCTGCTACCACCAATAATAATAATGACAAGGCAAATACAGGGAAAGAGAATACAACTGCTCACCACCTGATACCAAGCCTGACCCAGCTGCGAACCCCCCTCCTTCCTGGTCTCTGCTCACTGTTTTTACGTCCTGGGCATGATGTGCTGTTGTATGGAATAACCTCTTTGATCAGTTTGGGTCAGGTGTCCTGTCTCTGCTTCGCCCCGCTTCCCCTCCTCCCTGGCAGAGCATGAGATTCAAGAAGTCCTTGGTCAGACCAAACTATTCTAAGCAGTAACCAAAAGCATCAGTGTTATCAGCGCTGTTCCCAGGCTGAAAGTCAAAACTACAGTATTACAACAGCTACCAAGAAGGAGAAAAATGACTGCTACTGCTGAACCCAGGACAGAATCATAGAATAGTTAGGGTCAGAAAGGACCTTAAGATCATCTAGTTCCAACCCCCCTGCCATGGGCAGGGACACCTCGGACTAAACCATGTCACCCAAAAGCATTTTGAGGTCTGAAAGTGTTCTTAACATGTAGAATGGCACTCATGTTGTATATGTGGCTAAAGCAAACAATGAAACCCAAAGTCCTCCTGGAGCTGGTATTCCATGTTGGCACTTGTATTCGCAGACTGATTTTTCTTTTTTTTAAGGAGGGGAGGGAGGTAGGGGGCTGGGCATGGAAGGTGGGGGTGGATTTTCATAGTTCACTGTGGTTCTGGTAGGGTCAAGATTGGGTTTCCCTTGTCTTGAAATACTGCTGTGGGCACCAGTGGAAGTCAGATTATGTGTGTGGTAGAAAGGGTGACCTTCCCTCCTTCATACTAGTTTCCTGCAGGTGCTTTGTCTGGGGGGAGCAGCAGGACCAGACCCAAGTGGTCAGTGTTAGCTCCGGAAGCTATTGCTCTGTGGTACTAGCAGTGTGAGAGTGAACAGCAGGCGCACTGTGAGCTTAGAGGGGCTTGCTGGACTGAATGTGAAGCTTAAGTGAATATTTCACTGCAGCATTTTGGTTTGGACATACAGTCTACATAGCCTTATGTCTCAGAGAAGCAAGTCCAGCAGAAAACAGGGCTTGTGAATATCTGATGGGGCAAGACATGTTTAGTGCTAGTGGCTAAGCAGTCAGTCCAGCATTTGTGCCAGAAATGACTGGGAAGTCCTTTCCCTCAAGCCATGTCAGCAGAGAGGCTACATGGTGTGAGCAAGCTATGTAAGTGCTATCCCAGAATTAGTGGGGGGAGGGCAAAAAGGAGAACACTGCAAAGTAATCATTATTCAATATTATCAATGAACACTTTTTTAATACTGCAAAGTAATCGTTACTCAATATTATCAATGAACACTTTTTTAACTTAGTTATGGCTTTTGCATAATGAAGTCACTGAGAATTAAATACCAATTTTTTATTAGAGAAGCGTGCACAAGTTTGGCGGACGCTTTTTCGCCGAGGTAGTGATTAGACTGTGACCCCTTCCGAACAAGAATAAGGTATTGCTTAAGGGTGTGCAAAAAGAGACAGCTCAAGGTCTGAGGAGCTCATCTGCAGTAATAGAGGGGAATAAGTGTGCAGATGTAGAATAGAAAATCAGGTTCTAAGGACTTGTTTGAATTGTATAATTAGGTGGCAAATGACACAACTGTGTGACACTGTCACACCTGACAGATGCTGATGTTCAGCTGGAGATGTTCTGGGAGTTTTGAAAGCTTTGCCTTTCTCTTGAGTCATGTGATAAATAGAAACAAAATCCTCTTTTAAATGAAGCTGGTAAAATTCCTTTTGACTTGAATAAAGTCAGGACTCAATTCTGGGAGCTGAATATACAATAGAGCTACAAGTAGGGAGGAGGCCTATTCTAAAATACATAGAGGCACTTATTATCTTTTTTCTAAGTCTTTTATTTAAAAGTCTTTGAGAATTCCTCCACAAATAACAGACCAGTTGATCAAGTATTTTTCTTGCCATAAGCTTACCTTTCTAGTTTCAAGAAATTGCTGAAACTTCTATATGGGTTCAATGCCAAGAATAGTAATAGGGGAAAAAACCTTACAGTGTATTTATATGTTCACGTCATTCATTTGCGTAAACGGTTGTAGAAGCTGCTTTGATTTATATGGCCAGCAGATGTTGGAACTTAAAGCACCTGCTAAGAAAAGCAGATTCTTTACAGCTGTGGCCTAGCCTGTCTCCATAGGTTTTTATTTTTCCCCTGGCCTCCTTGCTGTGGCTCAGCGGTATCTGTGCTATTAGTTCATCTGTGCAGGCAGCGTCTGTGGTGGGTCTTGGGTGCTCTGTTCTCTGTATCTGCCAGGCCTGCTTTGATAATGCAGCCAAGCCACTGCTGGTTGAAATGTGAAAAATGCCAGAAGCTTCTTTTTCTGTGTGTACAAAATCAGCCCAGGAGGCCTGTGACATGAAGAAAGCGTAAATCGTTCTACTATACTGCTCAAGAAAAACAGCAAAAACCAAAATAAATAGAGGAGGCTTACTAGCAACACCTAGGCAGCGCTGCAGCTTAAAAGCAGGAGCGGGTATTGTGAGAACTTGATATAATTGCTCTAGCTGGGCGAAAAAAAAAGTCCAATTAAGAAACTATGGAGGAACTAAGTTAATCCTAAACAAACTATTTGCTCTACTGTTTTTCTTGCACCCACCAGCGTGCCTGGAAATGTATCGCCTGCGATTTCTGGGGGCTGATGTTCCAGCAGCACTGCACAGAATTTCAGCCAAACTGCACTGCTTCAGCTCCTATATATGTGGACACAGTGCAGTAAAAACAATCTATTGTTTATAGCTGGTTTTCTCCCATCATCTATTGATCTTGCCTATGCCACCCCTGGCTTTTAAAATAGTTGTACAGCAGATGTAGAGCGAGTAGGCCACAATTTCAAGTCTGACGTTAGGCATCAGTGAGCTGAGTGTTTCTGCAGATGATGGGAAATCTGCCTGTAGTGGCCTTTGTCTCTTTTTTAGTTTAACTCTGCTGTATATGAATGGACAATTTGTGCCTTATCAATAGATGACCTGTTGTTGGGAAATTCACAAGATACGATAGAGGGTGAGGCTGATGTGAAAAATACCCTGTGATGCCAGAAACAGCTGAAAATCTCAGGTATCTGCACTAAGGCCCCCAGAGAAGGGTGATGTCCCCTTCCTTAAGACTGTATTCCTTGAAGGGAAAAGGCAAACAGTACAAGCATGGCACTCCTGGCAGACAGGCTGGTGGAGCTGGCCACCATGGCTGTGAGATGAGATTAGTTGGTTTGGGTGCATTAGGGTAGTTGAGTAGCAGGTGATTCTTGGAACAACAGTGAGATGTTTGCAATGACTGCTGCAAATCCTTCCTTGGATAACTCATGAAGAAACATGTGCTTACTGATCTTCAGTGTGCAGCAAAAAGCTGTGCCTCATTGGAGTCCTTAGTCTGCATAAAATACTATAACTTAAGTGTGTGTAGAGGATGTACCTGAAATATGAAAATGAGGCTTGCTTACCTTAAAATCACATCACAGTTGACAAATCCAGCAATGAAGGATTTTAATTCCATTATAAATCTCTAAATTATATTTAGTTCAAAATTACTCCTGCTATAACAGTTTTCATAATGCTATGAATATTCTGCCAAGCACAGAAGCTTCTGTGTTAAAGGAATACATCATACCAATTAGTTAATGATAGTTTTGTCTAGCCAAGTATTGTTAAAAAACCTTGGCGAGCACTAAAGAAAGTGACATAGTTTGGCATCTTCACTGATACCGCATGATCCTTGACCTCATTTAATTGAAGTAGCAACTGATCTTAACTACAGTATTTCTTTTAGCTCCCAGTGACTTTTGTGATAACTGCCTGCAGAGTCAGTCCTCTGCCATGACTGTTTATTGCTTGCTCTTTAGTTCTCAAGTAAGCCTTGACTTCTACCTGACCTTACTGAAGTTGATGCCTTGGGCTTTACCTTGACAGGTACAGAATTAGCCCCTAGCATAGTAGATACCTTCTGTAAATGTTACTCTGCACTGCTGTTATGAAAGAGAGGATGAGTCTAAGACATTGCCCCAGGGAGGGAGCGGTTAGAGATAACTTAGCCAGCACAGCCCTCCAGCTGTTTGTATCAACAGTAGTTCTTTCACCTAGTCTGAAACCAAGTCCCTTCTGGTTGAGAGGACAGTTTCCTCTTAGCCTTCATCCTTGATCTGACATGCTTTACAATTGTTACCTCTCAACTTCTCTAGACAGCCTGCAAGTTAGGACTGAGGATTGCTGACTTAAGTTTGTCAGAGCATAACTTCGTCATTTCTCCTGCCATCTGGACTGCCAGACAGGTAGAAGCAGTAAAGACAGATTGTATGTTACAGGGTGGAAATGACAACAGGGTATTTTTATTGTTCAATAAGCTGGCACGATATTCTGGCAGCAGCCAGCTCTTCAGAAGGTGTTCATCGGCTTTGCTGCATCTCATTCACTAAAGCACTCTCCTTTGAACACTGACCAAACCTGATTCTTAGAGCTAAGCATCCAATCTTGTGTTTGGCATTAAATTGCAGCTTTATTCTGATAAATGTCAGAAAATAGCCTGATATAACAAACTCTACTAGTGAGCTGGGATGGACTGTCTACAGAGAGTTTCCAAGTGTGTTGAATGATTTTAAAGCAAATGGAAGAAGTTAGATCTGTGATGTGTAAATTAAGTTAGATGAAAAGTCATCTTAATCAGATGTGACAGTCATTAATGCTGCTGTGGTTTATTAGTGATAAACTAATATAGGCTATCCGTAGCTGATGGGATTGGCATATCATTCCTCCTTGAAGTCACTTCTGATTTAAAGCTAAAGTCTCTACTCCTTGAATGAAAGTCTTTCTGAAATGGAAGTGAGGAACTTTCTGGGTTTAGGATTGCATATAGAAATAGGTCTGTTTGAATTGCAAACTCTGCTTGAAAAGACAGCCTCAGGAATGTAAAAAAAGCAGCAGCGACTTCTGCATCAGCACAGCTCAGAACTGGTGTTCTGATCCATTGTTTCAGTTGGCAGAGGGGACTAACACACAGCGAGCCTCTGAATCGCCTTGTCTGGCACAAAATGCGTGCCCACAGCTGAGGACAGAAGATTCAGATGACTGAAATATATGGGATCCAATGAAGATAAGGGAAAAAGAGTTACATCCCCTCTGTGGAGAGATGGTCCTATTGACAAACCCTGTTTTGTTTTGCCCAGATGGCTACTAAAACAGAACACAAAAGTAACCAGGGAAACTTTGGTCACAGAGGCTCTGGCATCCTGGTGAAGTCTTAGAAACATTCTATGGCCTCTTTCTGCTTGAAAAGAAGAGAAGACACAGGGCTTGGCGAATACAGGACAACTTATCTTTAGGAGAAATTATTAGTTATACTTAAAATTATAAGGTTGGAAATTCAAACCTTATCCCTTAGAAAAAAATGAGGAAAGGTGAGGGGTGATCAGACTTGAAATAGTAAGATGATTTTAATCATGTATATACAATACTGCTCTAGGACAAAATGCTGAGGAAGAAGGTTTAAGATATTATTTAACTTCTTTAATGATCTTGAAAGGTAGTAGGCAGTACATTAATGAACTGATAATAAATTAGGAGGATCTTCGGATAGATAAATGATAAAAAAGGGGCATTGATTTCTTAATACAGAAAGAATAGCAAAATGATTTTCAAGCAATTGCCACTGAAGACAGCTGTGAATGCCAGAAATCTCTAATGTTAAAGAAGTACTTGTGTGAAACAGTGGGTGTTCTGGCTATGTGATTTTCTTTTTAAAGCTAAAAGTTTTGCTTGGGCTTGTTCTTCTAGCAAGTGACAGAAGCAACTCTTTAATAAATATTTAAATTGTGGAAGTTTATCCTCAATAATAGGTTTTCCAAAGCTATTTAACTGTAAAACAGCATTAGAATTCCAGTATGCTATGTAAGTATGTTTCAAAAATGTTATTAAAAGGTTAGCTGTCCTTTTTTCCTATTCACATGTGTATGTTCCCCTGCAGTTGGGCCATCAAACTAAGGCAAAAATTACCAATGACTGCTCAGAACTGTGCCCACTCTTCTCTGGTAGCAACTGAATAATATTGGAGCAGCATTACACAAGATAGTCTATAATTCCCCTTTTCCCTTCAAACAATAACAAAAAAATATACCTTGAAATTAGATGGTTAGCAGCATAACCCTCTTGGCCAGACCAGTCACAAGAGATGGTCCCTGAACTAGAGTAGTTTATGTAAAGTTGAATCGTAGAAGAACACAAACAGAAGCACCCCAGCTTCTGAGTGCGTGCTGTGCCTTGGAGAAATTGCGCAGCTTGTTTCCATCTGCTTAGGTTGAGAGTGGTGTGACTCTGGATCTTGCTTCATATTAGAATAAAACTGTCCAAGCAGGGTAAATAGGAGAGGTTTCCAATGTGAAGCTCCTGATGATCCTGGAAAGCCAAATGTTGCCTAATGCTGGTCCTTCTCCCTCACCCTGCAGACTCTGGCTTTCCACTCGCTGAGATGCCAGATACAAAACCAAACAGTTGGCACATAACTGAGGCAAATATTCTGATGTTCTTAGTGAAGCATGGGCAAAAGGCTCCCAGGAGAAGCTGTGTGTCTTAGAGGCCTCAGCTGCAGCTGTGATTTCTGCAGATAACATTTGACTAGATGAAAGCTGTTGCTCAGCATGGCTTGTGCAGCCACAGTACCATCCCCAGCTCTCTATGTTCGTAGCTCCCCTTTATTGAGCTGGAGTAAGGAGTCTTTCATAGCAAGATGCAGTGTGCAAACCTTGCCCAACCTGAGCAACCTCCCTGGCCCCCTGGGGCTCCTTGGTCCTACCTTGTCCTCTTATACTGTTCAGGGGCCTGAGGGCACTCAGCTCCCTGCAGATGCTGCTGCTTATGTAGAAACCCTTGTGGTGCTGCTGTTAGACATGTATAAGGGAGTTTCTCAAGAAACAAAGCTATTGCTGGTAATGTGGCCATCTTTGGGAGCACTCAGCTGCCAGAATACTGGGGTTGCCTCTCAGGGTTGTGCTGGGACCCCACAGGTATATGCTGGAAAGTATTCTTCCTATTAGCCAAAGATGTATCTTTACTGTGGAGCACATACAGCCTTCCTGTTTTGTGCTGCAAAAATGCATACTGCTGAAATTAAGGTGACTAGGCGAGCCTGCTTTCTGGGGGAAAAGAGGAGGCAAAGACCTGCTCCATGTGAAAAGTGCTAGTCAGAGGCCCTGTTGGAGATATTCTCTACATCCTTGCTGAGTATTGCTGGAATACAGTAAGGAAAAATGTTGTGGGGAACTCCTTGGGTAAAAACTATTGTTATTGCTTTAGATCAGCTTAGTAATTAAGTGTTTAGTTTTGATTTTTTTTTAACCTAGGACTGTGTGCTTGTTTAGGTGGTTTAGATTCAGTAACTTCAGTTTGGTGAAATATTTGATGTCCTGAAAAAGGGACAATTTTTAGGAATGAAATAAAACTTTGTCCTTTATTTGCTGGGAACTCTAAGTATCAAAATTTTTTTTTTCTTGTTGTAGTACATGAATTAAACAATATTATCTGCTGGGATTTATGTATGTGCATGTAATCTTGTTGTAAAAGTACATCTATTTATGAAGACAAGAAACTTTGTCGGTTAAACACCAAATACAAGACAGTGGGTATATTTGCTGATGTTTGTCATGAGTGAGTGCTTAGAAGACTGAACCACGACTGGTAGCCAGGAGTTGGTTCATCTAAATCTCATCTTCCATATTCATTTCTACTAGGGCAAACAAATATAAGACAGTTGAATGGCAGTGTTACACTCACTTTTCCCAAGTTGCCCAGTACTGAAAGGGGATTGCTTCTCACTGCTATTTGTTAGTTGGTCCCAGGGAAGTTATGACCGTGTAATTATTTTGTAAGTCTTTCACAGTGGAGACTTTTAATTTTGTACCATGGCCTGTTGATATCCCTTGAGCATAGACAGATACTGGTTAGCAATGTATATATAGTAGCAGTAATGCAGGTTACTTAGTCCATTGATATTGATACTGAAAGCTGAAAGTGTCAAGAGAAGACATGGCTCCAGACCATTGTTACCGGGGTCTAATTAGACACTGCTGGCATCCTCATGTACTAGGTCAGGTCTTCAGTGAAAGATTTGGTTCTGAGTGCTTGTGCCTTATGAAACTCATTTTTTTGTTTTAAACCAGGCTTAATACTCTCCATTCTGAATAAATAGGTTAAATGTGCCGTGTTAATTTGAGAAGGAATGTAGCAGTAAGAAGCAATCATGTACAATTGGAAAGAAATATTTACGGTCAGTTTAGCAGGATCAGCTATCAGATGACCTCTGACACCCACCATCATCTACTAAAGAGCTAATTAGCTGTAAAAGTAGGTGATGAGTCAATTGCATCAGCACAAAGGATGAATTTGTCTTTTTGGGTTTTGCTGATAATGGTCTAATGGATAACGATAGGCAGAGAGACACCTGTGTGTGCAAAGCAAACTTTCCTGAAGAAAGGTTAAAAGAAGATGCAGCTGTAAACAAAAGCATAAATGCAAGGCAAAGATACAGGAGGAAGCGATGCTTGTGGTGAAATTGGTGGAAGGGATCATAGCTACGAGGTAATGTAGCAAAAGGGGAAATTCAGCCTGCGCACACTAGATTTAGCTCCTTGCCAATTCAGATTGTCCTGATTTTTAAAAAGCTGAGCATTTCATTGCAGCTCCTGAGGATGCTGTTGGCTATGTTCAGTGGCATGGTTACCTGGGAATGAAGTAAAGGCAACTTTCTCACATGCTTGAACACCTGCTTCTCAGCACAGAGTCTTGTGCTCTCAAATGCCTGCTTATTTTTGTGCGCCAGTTTCCAGGGGAACTTGTTCCAGGTTCATGCCTCAACATTAGCTTTTCAGTGTGTGTGTTTTGTAGCCTTGATCAGTCAGAGTTTCCTTTACATTGGCATGAATTGGGATTAATTGTTCTGTAGCTTTGAAACTTGCTCCAGATAACTGGAGAGAATGCTTGACCTTGTAAACTGAAACCCTGTTTTGCCTTCTCGGCTTTGTCTGTTCCTTGACATGTTTCTAACTGCTGCAAGCAGATACAGGGTAGTGGTGATGCAATATAGCAGCAACCTGTCTGTCATAAGAGCCTTGATGAGCCTAATGCTAGAGGAATTGGGACCTTTTCAGCAGCTTTGAGAAGATCCTATGTGAAGGGTGCTGCAGGGAGCTGTTTGGCCCTGCAGTGCACAGGACACTTTCTGGACTGTACTCGTCCTTTTTTCCTTTTGTGCTCCTGTATTTCCTGCAAAAATTCTGTGATTTAGTCAGTTCTCTTTGGTCAGCCCTGTACCATGCTGTTCCCTGCATAGCTGCATAACGCAACACACTGGTGCCTGCACCCAGTAACAAGTCAGGGTTACCTCTTCCCTCTTGCTGCTTCTGAAATGCTGGCTGTCACTGTGAGCCTGGTTTATGGCATAAAGCCATTTTATGACTGGCTCCACTAAAAGTGTTCTCTAGGAGCTTAAAAAAATAGCAGTTACTTTAAAAAAATACATGGAGGGGAGAAATGGGAGCAACTGCACTTTCTGGAATATAAGATGGGCTCTGTAGGGTATAGTAAAACTAGCTAGCAAAACTGATTCCTATTTCTGCAGTAGCACAATTAACTATATTGACTATAAAACCAATTAATTTGTAGAAATAGGATAGATAGTGTCTACTTAATCTCTTCTGAAGGGAACCTGCAAGGAGTTATGCTCACATGCAGAATACAGTTGGTGGTTTATGCTATTCTGAACCTGGCAAATGCTTTACCCTGTTAGCAAGTACATAAGGGATGGTTGCCATTATAATTTTTGCAGAGAAGACAGCTGTGTAAGTGGCAGGCAACCACTGAGTGTCTAGGGCACCAGCCCTAACCCAGGCCAGGTTGTTCTCAATTGTCCTCTGTTGTCGAAACACTCTGACAGCTGTTACAATTGTGGCAGGTCTTTTGTCTTCATTACATGAGTAAAAAGACAATTTGGGCCAATTTATAAGGTTCATAACTGAGCACAAATCCCCACCAAAGCTGAGGAGAATTTATTTGATTGTTCCACAAAACTAGCTCAATTTGCACACTGTGGCCCTAGGGAAGTCCCAAACCTCCTGAAAGCCCTTATGCTAGGATGCTTTAGCCCCACTGAACTTGGCAACTTCTACCCCACTGCAGACTCCAGTTAACTAGAGTACCTTTAAAAAGACTTCCTGCCTAGCCTCTGTGTTCCTGTTCTCTCATAGCTGAGCTACTTTGGGCATGACATTAGCCTGTTGTAATTGCACACCCACAGCATACTCATAAGCAATGAGGATGGCAACAAGGCCTACTTGGTAAAGGAGCAGTTTAAGATGTAAAGCTCCAAGTCTGGTTTCCATTGGTGCTGCTTATTTGCTTTGGGACCTTCTCTGATGCTCAATTCCACAACCTGAAGAAGGAAGATAATTACACTTGGAATTTATTGGGGCAATCAGTTAACAAGCTAGTTACTAGATAGCTACTTCCATTAGTGATGTTGAAATTTATTTTGGTTGAAGCAATGTCCTGATCGCTTTCTGCTTCACTTATTCATTCCCTGCTTTCTCCAGTTTTCTCTTCACCAGATGCACATTAATACATTTGTTGGAAAGCGAGTCTCTCCTCCAAATGAAAAGCCAAGCAGTTCTGGCTGAGGGACAGATCCAGTTTTGGGCAAAGTGAGATGCTGTTGCAAAATAACTGCATTGCTTTCTGGTAAAGCAATCCAGAGCTTTTCATATAGGCTTTGACAAGTAACTGTTGTCAGCAGCATGTTGTGTGTTGACAGTAGTATACTGATAAGTAGTGAATAGCTTGAGGGCTCAAAAAAACATACAAAATCTCGATTTCTACCTGTTTTCACTGTGATGAAGGGTATAAGCTGTTTCTGAGGTTTTTCCTCTACCATGTGTCCTAATGATCCAGGTGATAAATTCAAGGTGACAATTTGAAAGGGGAGGATGAATCTCCTGCCTATACACATACTGAGTGTCAGAATCCCTGAGGCATTCAGCCAGAGACTCACAGGGAACGAGTGGCGTGGCAGAAAGTACTATTCTGATACTGTGCTACGTACCTTTAATTTTTTGGGAAAAATGCTTCAACAATAATAAGAAATGCATATGAAATCAAACTGCAGTCCAGAGCAGAGCGCATTTTTATGACTATGGATAATGCAAGTTTAGAGCTTTTTAGGTTTAAGTCATTTTAGAATGTGGGGCACAATAAAGATCATTTTTTGAAGTCTGCAGTACTCAAACATTTGTGTTGCTTTTTGTATTTTAATTAGAAATTATTTTTAAAAAAAACGTTTAAAATTTTTTATAAAAAGGGAAGGCATTTTCTTCTGCTCTTGTCCCCTTATATTTTATTCAGACTCTGTCATGCCCACCTTTGTTGTGCATGAACACTTGGCTACTGCTTGCACTACAGCAAACCTGCATGAAATGATATAAAAAGCTATCACAGTAGTGAGAAAGCATGATTGGAGATTTTAAAGGGCTGTATAGGTCAGGGAGAGCACCTTGAAACTAATGTGAAATTTGCCTGGCAACTGGTGGATGATGGAGACAGAAGGGGAATTACTTGCTCACTCCATTTGGTGCAGTCAGAATCCCAGCAGCACCATTTGGTACCAGCTGCAGTCTGTTAATTGCGTATTCAGGGAGACTGGCAAAAAGGGCATTACAGTGGTTCAACTTGAATGAAACAAAAGCAGGAGCAAATACCTCTGTTTCTGAAAGGGCAAGTTACTGGCACAGTTTCTGAAGTAAAACATGATACACTGCTCAATGGAGAGATTCAGCTGCATGTGTTCAATTCCAGGTGCAAGGAAAAGGCTGTCTCCTAAATTACTAAGGGAATGAATTGCAATGATGCTTTCAAAATGCATAAATGAAAGTAAGAGATTGAAGGTGAGATATGCAGATGACTTTTGCAATATTTATTTTTTAATTTTAATTAAAGAACACTTTAGATATTTAGCCCAGGCTTTGGTACGGCAAGAAGGGAGCCTAGTTGGACAAGAGTGTAACTTGGTTGTAAGTCAATAGTATGCACAGATGATGATAAAGTTTTACTTGGGAATTGAAGTAAAAACAGGAACCTAGGAAAAGTGACAGAGTTTATCTATATCTTAATAGTGGCCAAATAGAGAAGAAATAAGTAGAACAGACTTGGACCTTTCTTATACAGAATAATCTGTTACAGAAGTGCAAAGGGCCCAATTCAGCTGCCTTATGCGTCTTACCTTCCCATGTAAGGTATTCATGCACTGGGAACATGGATCTGGAGTCTAAGCTTTTATAAAATAAATGAGTTTCAGAAAGCAGTGGTGACAAATGCACACAGATCTTAAACTGACTGAGGTACAGCATATAGTATTAAAATTGCAGGAGGAGTTGAGTTATACCTGCACCTTCTTGTCCTGCTCATTGCAAAGAATGCAAGGTAGTTGGATGCACTGTATGTCATACATTGACAAAGCTCATGCACGTGGCTGAATACTCAATGTGCCTTCCTGGAATGCTTTGCCTTTCAAACCTGCAAGCAAATAGCTGACTTTGCATTGCAATGTTTGCTCTACCTGTCCTCATCAGGTCTGTACAAGCTGAAGGAAAGATGTTGACGGAAGTAATCAATAGAGTAAAGAATAATGAACCAATGAAAAGAATCTGACTGAAAGGCCATGATGGAGACCACAACAGTCATGACAGTATCATAATTATAAATTTTGGGGATGGTAAATTAAACTGCTAGCACAGAAATAGCAGGATCAATAATTTAAACCTTGGCAAGTGTAAGGTTATAGAAGAAAAGGCCAAGAGCAGTAACACTTGTGCACAAAAGTACACTTTTCCTGGTCTAGTTTACCAGCATAATCAATTGTGTTACAATCCAAAGCCTGTTCGCAGACTCCTTCAAATAATGACAACATCATAAAGAACATGAAAGCATGAGGGAGGAAATGCTTTTATATGCAGTGATGAGAGAGTCGGGTTTCTTCTGGGTTGTGTGTATCAGCTGCTTGTGTGACCTCAAGCACAAGACATTTCCTAATAACTCCTTTTTCAACAACAGCAAAAAAATTGTGCCTTTGCATTTGTGTTTTGAGAGTACTTTGCTATGCTTGCATGGAAGGCAACTGTAGATGTTTATACACAGCTTTCAGCCTTGCATTAGAATGAAGTGAGTTAGTGCTAACTATAGCTTCAGATCTTGATTCACAAATTTTCCTGATGTTAATACTTGCAATGCCTGGAGTTCAGAGCAAGAATATGACTGAAGGTTTACAAAACTTGTGTCACCATGCAGGGCAATGCCATCATGGTTAAGCAAATTAGCTCTATTTAAATCTATGACAATAGTCCTGAGCATAGAGGCTGAATTTTAATTTGCATGGGTTGAAAGCTCTGCTTCCATTTGTGAGAAAGTGAAAGACTGAAAAGGAAGAGGGGGAAAGAATCCCAAAATTGAACAGGAAGAAAAGAAGAGATATACAAGTACTGAAAGTGAAAGAGGAGTATAAAGATAAACATGGGAAAGGACATGCATTAACTTTGTTAGGTGCTTTGAGGAACTGTATTTGTTAGCATAAAATCAGTGGTTGAGGCTGGCAGGCTCCTCCAGAAATAGCCACTCCAATGACTGCTCAAGCAGAGTCGGAGAGCAGCTTGCCCAAGAACATGTCCAGTTGGGTTTTCAGCTGGTGGGGACTTTACAGCTTCTCTGGGCAAGGTGTTACACTGTTCAGCCACCCCTGTGCTTAAAGAGATTTCATTTCTCTTAAAAAGAAGTTTGCTTCTATTTCATTAGTATCAGTTGCCTCTTTTCCTGTCAATGGTTATCACTCAGAGCAGGCTGGCTCCCTCTGCTTTTCACCCTTTCCTGATGCTGAACAGTCCCAGCTCTCAGATTCTCTTTGTGTGAGCAGTTCCTTCATTACCCTTGTGAGACTTTGCTGGACTCATTGCAGTAAGTCAATGTTTGTCTTGTACTGAGAGCCCAGCACTGGACCTGACATTTGAGATACCTCTCACAGGGGCTGAGTCAAGAGGAGTCATGTCTCTTGACCTGCTGGCAACGATCTTCCTGACACAGTGGTTTTCAGTGACTAATCTTTGTAAAAGATCACCTCTTAAAAAGAAACTTTAAAACTAAACGGAATACTTGTGAGCATGCCAACAGAGATTCCCAAGAGCACTCTTTGGTCTTGAAAATGCAATCACCAATATCTTGGTTCCTTAGGGGGTACAAACCCACTGCCCACACTACTTGATGTCTGAATGATTTAAATTGGATTTCTGAAGAAAGTGTTTATATTGTATCTAAATGTTAAGTTGCACTTTTAAATATTTTACACGTATTTAGGTTTTTCCAGTTTGTGTATTACATTGTTCTGAGCAATTGTACTGACTCAGCTCTGTGCATGTTATAAGCTCTGTAGGTGCCCTGCTAGAGGAAAGAGAAATGCTGCTTAGTCCTAAGCCTAAAATTTTAGTAGTTGGGCAGATTTTGGCCACAGCCTTAATTTGTCATCATGCGTAATCAGGAAAACTAATTTTTAAAAGAGAATTTATAAGCAATTATTTCATGGCTGACTTGGATTAAATCTTACAGTTGTTCTGTCCCTGCAGCAAACTTCATGTGATCATCGTCACCGACTCTTCTTCTGAAAAGATCTTATGCAAAAATAGTAGTGTTCTCAGTGAGTGATGCAAAACTGATTTCTGTTGTTGCTAGTTTGCTGCACCTGAGCTTGTCTTCCCCTAACATTTCTGTGACCAAATAACTTGTAAAGAGCTGGGGAGAATGAACTTCAGAAGGATCTCATTGGTTTTACAGAAGGGTTGGATTCAAACTCCTTCATATTTGTATATATATGAGGAGAAAAACATTGGATAAACTTAACACAAAGACTAATCATAAATGTATTAAAGGAGAAATCATTATAATTACAAAAAAAAGCCTAAACTCGTTCCGAGGAATTACTGTTGCTAGTAAGCCTGTATTTGCTATGAAAGGAACATAAGCTTGTTCTTAATGTTCTTTCTTACCTGATCCTGTATTTTAACTGCATCTTACCTTAGGATCTCATTTAACTTAGATTTTTCTGTGCTCTTCTGCTTTGCTTAAGTTAAATTCACCATACCCAAGGCTGAGTAATGCCATGTGACATGCACCAATAGCTTTTTCAGATGCATTCTGCTTTAATTACCATGTGTCAACTATTTGCAAACAGCTTGTAGTCTGCAGGAAAAATTAAACATCTCCATAAAGTGGTTTAAAAATTATCCAAAATTGGACTAAATGTAAACCATGAATATATTAATGAAAGTCTCAATCTGTTCATGAATACTTTGCGAGCAACAAAAAGCAGAATTAATCAAGTCAATTACCTGCTTTGTGGTTTTTCACTTCACAGTAGGGAATGTAACAGCATTTGGCCCTCTAAATTCTGGTAGTAACACAAACTTGATTTTCAGTTCTCTTCAATATGTCCATTTCTTACAACTTTTATTTGAGCATAGGCTTTTCTACCTCCGTGGGTTATAAAGTATAAACACTCAGGCAGTGTTTGTGCTGGAAAAAGCAGCCTGATCAGTCAGTCAGAAGTCATATTTCCCTGCTCCTTCTGAATGCAACAAAGCCTGACTCTGTCGCATGTGTCCTGCCCATAATTCATGCTGAGGCTGTCAATCAGTAAGCTAAAACGTCGACAGGTATCTGTGTTGGTGTGTATAAGATAATATTGCTTTTCATTTTCTAGCGGAGGGAATTATTCCAGTAATGGCACCATTCCCAATATCTTGCCTAGGAGTAAAGTGTAGCTCCTGAATATAGGTCAGAAAAGGACATTGTTATAACTAGTGTCCTTGATGGAATCTGGTATGTGCTGAATTTGCAAAAAGTCTGAGTTCAGTGTCATCCGTTTTCAGTATTTCCCGAACAATTGATTTATTTCACATTATTAATGAACTTTGCAGCAGTTCCACTTGTCAGGCCTACTCTGCAGGGGTCAATAATGAGAGGAAACCTGATGTTAGTGGATCCAGCTTAAGTGATTCTGTCATGCTAACGATTCAATATATCAGGACAAATGTCAGCTACTTCCAATATGTTAATTCCTCTGATCCTATTTGCATAAACTACAGTCAATGAAATACAAGTTCCCTCTCTAGGGTAGTTAATGGAGATGTGTAAAAGATTTTTTTATTTTTCTTTTCCTGGCTTTCTAAGAAGGCTGAGGAGAATGGGACCTCCTTCCTGAGCTCCATGTGTAACCTGGATGCAAAGATTCTGGCTTGACTTGAACACAAGGTCTTCAAGGAGTAGGTTTATCTACCTGATGAGGTGACAGTAGAGATTAGGACTGGACATCTACTGTATCTGATTTTTTTAGTTCTTGTAAGGGAGTGCTTGTGAACCAAGCAAGCAGTCTGGTTGACTTCTGGCTTCCTGTGCTCAGAATAGAGGATTGACCCTTCAGGTTAGCGCGTATGTGAGACTGTTTTCCCAATCTTTCTGGCAAAAATATTGCCAAATCCTATATCTTCAGAGAATGAAACTTCTCAGCAAAGTACCCTAGGTAGCTCTGCACTAGCAAGCTTTCAGAGAGTGCACTCCTGGCTCTCCAATGTCTTGTCTGAGTTCTCAGTTGCTGAAAGATTTTCCTCATTTAGTAGAATGAAATCCTTACCTGTGGCTCGTACCAAGTTCCTCAACATATCTGTAGCAGGCTTCCTGTGATTTGCACTTGAGTTTACCACAGAGATGACCTTGGTTTCTCCTTAGGGTGCTGTTTTTTGGGCACTAACTTGCCGTTATGATTAATAAAAGCATAATTTGTGAACAGTAGTAGTAGAAAAAAGATATCCCTAGATGTTTGTGGAGTAGGTGCTACTTGTTGTCATGTCCTTTCTTATGGTCCACGTACTGCTTTCCTTGGTATCTGAAGATACAGCAGTTTAGTAACTTAAACACTTGTTACCATAAGCAACTTCAAGGCATGTATTTGAAACAAGGTTTTGCTGAGGTTTTCTGTGACAACTTTGCTTCTAGCAAGATTAAATTAAGAATGAGGGATTTTGTATGGTACTTCCTCTCCTCCCTGAATTTTTGAGATGATGCTTCAGTGTTTAGCAACAGCAGTAAAAGCCTGGAATACTAATGGTTGTAAACACCATGAGGGGAAACAGCCTTTCCCACAGTGTTAAAGTTTCTCAGGGCAAAAAAAAAGATAAGTAACTACTGCTTTGTTTTCTTCTACTTCCTCTGTGTATGAAATCACTTTGATAGATCTGGAGGAAGAGATTTAGTTGCAGATGGCAGAGGTCAGTGTATTGTGTATTCAATGTAGTCAATAATAAAGTCAGGACTTATGCTAACTGAATGTTAATAAGGAATCACAAGGACCTTGGAAAGTCATTATGTCTGGTCATTTGCTTCACAATATTCTCCCAAATAGGCTCTGGAGGCCAATGCAAGGGGATTTAAAATTAAAAAAAATAAAAAAATCTGGAGGAGTAAGGGAAAGGAAAATGGATAAATACAGAACTGTTGTGTAATGTGCAGCAGACCATTGTAAAGATAATATCAGGGTATGGTTCTTACACAGTGAAGGAAACCGTATTAATTCATGAAATAACTTCAGCACTGAGCCGCCTCCTACTCACCCTTTCCCCCTCAAAGACTGCTGTCCTATTGTCCTAGGAGATCGTGAAGAAGGTATGTGTTTTTCCTGTAAGGGCAGACAGCTATAGTTGTAAACTAGAAATAACAAACTACATTCATTCATCAAGATTACACATGAAATGGACGCAAACCAGAAATGGGTTAGTTCTTATAGCTCTAGATATATGGGGGAAATATTCTTTTGTTGGGATTTTCATGCCTGAATAATTCAGGATTTGTCCTAGGTAGGACCTCTATTTTTGTGCTGGGCTCAAGGAAAAAACTTTAGGCTACGGTATGACTCAAGCCAATAGTCTTTCCTTCCTACAAACCAAATATTTATTATCCCTTACATTAAGTCATCATTACTTTGCTCCCCCACCTTGAAATGACCAAAAGTGGAACAAAGACTTCAAGTCCTAAATTAAATCATTTAATCTTACCTAGATAAAAGCTATTTTTGGAGGAGTAATGTCACTATACTTAATATAGCATTTTAGTGTTGCTCCTTGCCTGTATTTCCTGAGGCTGCTAATGAAGGAATTACCTTTCATGGCATTATCAATGTAGTCTGTGAGCACTCCGTGTGTGTTTCTGCCCTGTGGCATGTGGTTGCCCCACTTCTTGATAGATGTACAGTTGAAACTCCAGCCTTTATCACTTCAGTGGGCAACGACCAGTTCTACTACTTGGCTATGCATGATACTGTCTCTGTGCCACTGAGCTGGCCTCCCCTACTTAATTTATTGCAAATGCCTATAAAATGCATGTAGAAGGCAGATAGGTCTGTCATAAATCTCAAAGAATTAGCTTCATGCTCTTATTGTTTGCAGGCTGGATCTGTGGGATTAATGCCTGTGTGTTCATTATAATTTGGTCCATGGGTAGGAGTTCAGTAGACAAAATTGCTGGGTTTGCAGCAACATTCCAGTATATTTACAGTGGAAAGGACCAGTGAGAATGTTAATATTGGATTGAATTCCATTACTGGACAAGTTTCAAACTGTTGGCATAAGGCACTCTAATTTCCAGCAATTTTGCAGTAGCAAGGAAGCTCAGCTTTTGTACAGAAAATCAGTGTAGGACCTGAAGCTTCAGTTGACATGGGGTTAGGAAAATTAATAGTCTCATTCATAAATACACTCTAGTCAATGAAGCAATGTCCACAGTTTAAATGATGAAGCTTGCCTGGTGAGTGACAGGAATTCTGTTGGGATTCATTCATTTTCCTTGTCACGTAGAGTCAAGATTTGGGCAGAAGTCTTTGCTGCTGCCTTGTCCTCCTGAGCCATGAGTGACTTGCATGCTTTAAAAAATGTTGCTTGTCATTGAAAATATTAGGACTTGCAAATCATAGTATTTCATTTATTTGAGGCACATAACTTCCTTATTTAGTTCAATTTTGCATAGAAGCTGACTATGATTCAGGCAAATTTTGCCAGACCCATCCTCTTGTGGATGTGAAACCAGGTGGTGATTTAACTCATTATCCTGAAGACAGTGTGAATGTTTAGCCTTTCCTCTTAATAAACTGGGTGTTTTTTAGAGTTTGAATAAGAAAAGAATTATAAAACATCTCCCGAGGACTCATCTTGTCAGTGCTCATCAGAGCTGATGTTAAGTATAATACATGGAGCAGATTTTATTTAATTGATGCCGTCTGCCTTAATCTTCACTGGAGTAATGCTCGTCCATCACAATTTAGTCTCAAATCACATTCTTGTTATATTTAAAAATCCTTTAGGAACTGGCCTACGTGTGATCTAGGGACAACACTGAGTTGACATTAAATCCTCTGCTACCACTTGTTAGATTTTGAAGGACTGTATCCAAAGTATCTAAATATCACAAGAGCTGAGTATTTTGGTGTACTCTGGAGCCTTGATCCAGCAAAATGCCTAGTGCCTCCAGCTTGTATACAGTTTCCTTGGAGGAGAGAGCATGGAGGCTCTGGGTTGAAAAAAAGCTTGTGTTTTCAGTTACATAGTCTTCATTAAGTTCTTGCACGCAAATCCTGGATCGTATCGTGTGTGAAGGGCTGTGAGGGATGGAAGCTTTAATGAGCATGCACATCCTTTTCTTGCTTTTTTGCTCAGTGATCCTTCATTTGTTAAGGAATTACAAGGTTTCAGAGTTCCAATATGTAAAACTATGTGCATTTTTAACAAACTCAGAAGCATAGAGATTAACTGCCTTTTTCTGCTTAACCCCAGGCTAAATGATATATGCATGGTGATAAAATAAGAATGAAGTACAGGCTTCTATACTGCAATCAGGGTATGAAAAGGATATTTAGCATTTGACATATCCTAATACTTATCTTGAAAATGTGACGGTCTGTTTCACATACCCTCTATCTTGGAATAATATGTTGGCATACTGAAAAACTTTTCTGGAAGCTTTTTCTCTTTGTATGTTTCCCCATAAGGTTTTGGATGACAACATATTTTAGCTTTGGAGATGGACATAAATCAGTGTAGTTTCATTGATTGCTTTGGTTTTTTGAAAGGATCGGATTTCAAAACAATTATCCAGCTTTGCATCTACCCTAACTTAACATAAAGAGCCTTGTGGCACTTGATAAAGGAGAACTCAATTAGTCGTGTAAACATTTTGAAAACATAGCTGATGAAAACTAAGTCACCACCTTCTCTTAAGTAAACTCCAGTTGTGAAAGAATCCTCTTATCTTCCATGCAAATTGAACCAGTTGTGTAACCTTTTTTTCCTATTCCATCAAGAAAACCACTGCACTGAAACACTGCAGGATGTGAGAGGCCACACCACTCACTACAGGACATCTCACCTCTGATTCCTAAATAGTGAGTGGACCCAACTGTCTGTGACTGTGGGCCTATGTAACCTTGGGCAGTCTTCCTGCTATATATTACATGTGGGAACTCAGTGGTTGTCTTCTCTTCATAAAATGTGGATTTTACCTAGTACCCTGGCTATATGTATATGTCAGTGACACACTTTCATGCCATCCTGATTAAAATAAATTTGTTTCAAATATTAACACTCTTCCTCTACCAGTTAATAGTCAGTGGGACTTAAATAGGCGCTCCTCACAAGATGCAGCTTCTTACCAAATGGAGACATGAATTGTGGTAGACTTCATAAGGAGGCAAATGCAGCCCCAGAAGCTGCACAAGTATCCAATTGTGTCATGGTATTCATAAGCAACAATTTGTGTATCAACGCTCCCTGCACAAGATTGGAGAGCAAGTTTCAATTATAGTCCTTTTAAAAACATTCGGAAAATGCTACTACTTCATGCCTATTGATTTCCTCATTGAAATCAATATTCATATAATGAGTTCTGACGCATTTCTGACCTGTCTAAATGCAGTGAATTCTGGAGGTGAGGAGTGAGGAAGAGAGAAAATTCTAGTGATGGAAACTAAAGTATTTTTCTTAAACCTGCATAAGAGGCACGCACTTGAAAGATGCCTCTTATAACGCCGAACATGCTTCTGTATACTTAATTTTGACCTTGATTACTTAGGCATTTTTAGATATGAGAGAGGGTCTTTGCTAATGCAATCACCTAGCAATAAAATATGTCAAGGTCATATTTACTTTGTAGTTCCTGAATGGTACAAACCAGAATAGACCCTTGGATGATACAGTTGGTCACCATCTCCTCTGCTGAAAAGTCAAAATGAGGACAGTGAACCTAGAGCCCGAGTCCACCTTGCCCTAGTGGTATGAAGAGAACCTGAATGTAGGGTGTAAAGCTGCACCAGGTAAACTTACTAAATGCCTAGTTAGGAATATAGCAGCCTAGCTCATTTAAGAACATGTCATTAACCCAACCTCCTATTTTGAAGGAAGTGGCATTAGTGGTCCTTGGCCTCATTGCTAAGAATGTTAAGTTCAATAGTAGTGTGAGTTTATCATGCTTCAGTTTCTAGCAACTATTTTTTTGTTGCTGTTTTGATTAGAAGGTAAAAATTCACCCAAAAACTCTGTTCTCTTGGTAGGTGCTATTACTCCTTGTCCCATCCTACAATGCTTTTTCCTCTTAGTCTGAAATCACTTGTATATGTTGAAAAGCATAATTCCTAAAATAGTTTTGGGAGTGTCTGCTTTGAACTTCAATGGCTGAATGTATCTACAAGGAATAGGAAGATAAGTGCTTGCATTACGCATATGTGGATTCCTTCTGTCCTGCTTCTGGGGATATTTTCACTACTAAGTTCTCCAGTAGAGAAATATTCCAGAGTGCTTCTAACAGGTAGCTTTTAGTTAGGGAGTGGTTGATACAAAACCCTTGATCTGTAGGGTATATATGGATACACAGGAGACTCGAGCACCACACAAATGAACAAAATCAACAGCTCCTTTAAAACCTCATTCTTATGGGAAGTTACAGTAGGACGGAAGTGCAAGGTGGCCAAGCAAGCGGTTGCATGTCACTGGTGAAAGGCAGCGTGGCTACAAAGCTCAGAGAAAAGTTCTAATGTTTTTGCCTATCTGGCATTGGTCTTTGGTGGCTTGCTCAAATTTTCATCAGTGACCTTGTCAGCACAGAATCAACATGAGAGCTGTGGTATCACAAGGCAGAAGGAGATACTGAAGACTGGAATGAAAAAAAAATAATTAAAAAAATATGGCTTTAAGATAGCTTTACAACAGCACAAAATGCACATAGTGCCTTGTATATAAATTACATCTAAAATAAGGCAAGTAAAATATGATTTGCGGTGGCTGAAGAAATGGGGAAATGAATGACAGAATGGCTTTGAGCTAACAAAGGTGAGATGGCAGTAGGAACAGTAGATGTTGCTCTAGCCAAGACAGATGTCAATTTGTGGAGGGATGAGGAGATGCTGTTGTACTAGGCATTGGAAAGAGCACAGTACTGTTCAAATGTAGTGCAAAAAAGATGAACTCAGTAAATTAGATGCAAAAAAGAGACATGGGAATAGTTAAAGGACTGAGCTGACTATCATCCCAGAACTGGAAGAGAATGGCTTGCTTAGCCTAGCAGTATTCTGAGGTGATATCATTATTTCCTATAAATCTACCAGGAGAGTAAATTTCTGAAAAAGAGTCAGCACAAACTCATGGATATAAGCTGTGAACTGATTTCAGCTGGAAACCATGAGACTTTTTCTTTGTGCTATTGCCCATTGGGATAACGAGGGCATTTCTCCTTTCAGCTCCTTATGGCTCTTGTCTAGAGGTAGGATGGAGCTTGACTGATGTATCAAATATGTGTGGCAGGGGTAGCTGAACTACTAGGTCTAAAGTCCATGGCCCAGTTGCAATCTCAAAGGCATGTGCGGAAAATACTTTAACTATCAAACTGCTTAAGGGCCATTTACTATGTGGTCAACAATCCTCTTCAGCTCTTCGGATGAGGAAGAGCTCTGTCCTAATTGAAAAACTAGTCTGGCTCAGAAAAGGGCCTTGAAAGCAGTTAGAGAAACACAGTCATCACATGGAAGACAGTTTAAAGCTAGTGGTGTAACGTAAATTGGAAGATAAGAACGGTAGAAATTTGGCATGGAAGCAAAAAGATGAAAATAGTATGTGTGGCTCACATGGTTAAGGTTAGTAAACACATCTTTTTATTTGCCTTTGGAATAAAAGATATCTCAGAAATAGTATTACTCTGTTGCTGGACAGAGAATAAAGCTTGATATTAGAAAGCAGAGCTTATCTAGGAAAGCATCTATTCTGTATTTGCAGTAAAGTTCAGATGGTCATCTTGTGATGTTGATCTGGCTTTCTGTTCCAGCAGGACTTAGGGCTGTCAAGCAGCAAAGTTAAGGTGGATGCTTCTTCAGTGGTGAAGGGTGTCAAAGCTCTACTAATTTGCTTTTCAAGAAATGGACAAGAATTGACCGAGGACTTATTTGATAATAATCTTGAAATATATACTTAAATTGTGCTTGGTATTTGTAAGAGAATCTGAATAGAGGAACTAGGCTGATGCAAAGCTAACACAGCACTTGGTATTGCTTGAAACACTGTTAGGATTAGGTCTTGGAGAGTATTTCCAAGCAGCTGCTCATTCCTAAATAGTGAGTGAGTTGCTAGCAGGATCCTCTGGGAGTTGATTCTTGGCTGCGAGTCATTAGTAACACTCCTAGTGCCTTGGCAGAAAGAACAAGCCATGGTAGGTAACATTTTCAGTAGTGGACAGAAACTGTCATGGTTTAAGCCCAGCCGTATATCAGCCATGCAGTCGTTTGCTCACTCCCCCCTTTCCTCCCCCTGCTCCCGGAGGGATGGGGTGGAGAATTGAAAGAATGTAACTCCCATGGGTTGAGATAAGAACAGTCCAGTAACTAAGGTATAACACAAACCACTGCTACTACCACCAATAATAATAATGATAAGGGAAGTAACAAGGGAAGAGAACACAACCGCTCACCATCCGCCGACCGATACCCAGCCTGACCCAGCAGTGATCTAACCTTTCTGGGTAATTGCCCCCAGTTTATATAGTGGGCATGATGTGCTGTGGTAAGGAATACCCCTTTGGCTAGTTTGGGTCAGGTGTCCTGTCTCTGCTTCCTCCTGGCTTCCCCTCCTCCCTGGCAGAGCGTGAGGCTCAGAAAGTCCTTGGTCAGACTAAACATTTGAGCAGGAACTAAAACCATCGGTGTTATCAGTGCTGTTCCCAGGCCAAAAGTCAAAACCACAGCACTGCATCAGCTACTAAGAAGGAGAAAAATGACTGCAACTGCTGAACCCAGGAGAGAAACAAAGACTTGGGTCATAGGGGAGGAAGTTGCTATGTGTAACTGAACAAATGGGACTATGGGAGAAAATAGCTGTAATAGCAATTTACCAAAATGGTGTTGAAATACTTTTTTTAACTTGTATTGCTTAAAATCAAAATGTTTTCCTCAGTTAAGCATGCTTCAGTCAGCAGTTATGTCTGTTGCCTTTGGGGAGCATATAAATAATATCTCAGAAATCATTTGATGTGGGTTCAGATTTTCTGTCATGTGCATGTCCTCCAGATGCTTGAATATCCTATGGTGTTGAGGAACAAATGTAAGGATTGATGTTGACCTGCTGTTAAGACAGTAGTTATTTGGCTTCCTAGAGGAGGGGAAGATGTCCAGGCCTTTGACTTGCATGGCTATGATGCTATGGATTGTGAAGAAATATTGCTTTAAAACTCTTTCATAATGATTCTAGAGGCAAAGTTTACTGAACTGACAAAGGCAAGGCAAGTTCTGTTCTATTAATGTCACTGTGTGAGTAGCAATTGAAAATAATGATTTTTTTCTATGTTATTGGGGTGTTTCTCTGACCTGGCCCTGTATGGTACTACAGAATCACTTTTTGGTGTCGTAGAAGGCAACTGAAGTAATGCATCTCAGGCTGAAACCTGGCTGGGACTGAGCTAGTTGGTTTCCAGACAGTTTCTGCAGAGCTTTGGGAATCAAAAACAATTCCAAAAACTAGGTTTAGTAAGTTTAAATTCTGCAACTTAAGCAGGGGGAAAAATAATCCAACTTTGATAAAAGGAAAAGAAATTCAAACCAACAGAGGACTAGTGATTTGGTAGAGATCAGTATCTTTTAAACTAATGGCAGCCAACAGGTACCTGGCATGGCCTTTCTTTTATTTCCTATATATTTCCTTTAATATAAAGACTTCTTTTGCATAAAGTTCGGAGTTGTGGTTTTGATTTTCTACCTTTTTGTTTGTTCTCCATGAGCAGGGTTGGTTGCAGAGCAAAATATTTTTTGCTCTCCTCGGAGCGAGGTTGGGTGCAGCTTGCAGGGACATATTCCCTGCAGTTACCTCGGGAACAGGGCAGTACAGCTGGAGTAGTACTATTGCATGGGCACTAATTAAAAAGCCAGCAAAATATGTCTTGTTTTCAAAAAGCTGCAAATGCTAAACATGGGGTCAATCATTTCATTTCAGAAATTAGCGACAAAATTCACCGCAATGCCCTTAGGTATTTTTAACAGCTTGTGAATGTAGGTATAGGTGTTTAATCCCAGAATCCATTTAAAAGGGCTTAAATCCATACATATGTACAAATGATGAATTAAGTGGATCAATTTTGCCTTATGTGTATTCATCACCATACTGTTCATTAGCTGAACAAAGAAAATAGGTTCAAGATTTCAGATCAAGAGACTATCAGGGTTTGGCAAGCTGAACAACTTATGCAGAAGCTTGGCCTCCTGGGGCATGAATGCTCCGGTGTGACCTTGAAAATGTGATTTTTGCAGGATAAAATGGGCAGGAGTGTCATGGCTGTAGGGCTGTGCAAGTAAGTAGAGGGACCTAGTTTTGTTAGCTGAACTGTGAAATCAGAAATCTCTGAGGCTGACCCTAGGGTACAAACGCCCTTACTGAAACACAATCAACTGTGGAAAATGTTAAATATTGCCTATGACCCTCAAATATTTAATTTCAGTTAACTTCTTTAAATATTAATGATTTTGAAGCAAAACATCATTTTGGCATGGAAAACAAACTATTCAAGTGTCTGGTTGTTTTCAAGGAGAGAAAATGCATCAAAACTACTTACTCTTTTCAACACATTTTGCCAATATTAGGTTTTACTTAGCTGTGACACATGACAGGAAATTTTAATGGTATTTCTATATGTAAGTTGCAACCCGCTTCAGGAAAATAAAGTGAAAACGACATTATACTTGAATGTTCTAGTGAAGGACCGATGACCAGTTCTTGCAGAGAATCCCTAACTTTCTCATGCGCACCTACCTACAGCTGTAGGATAGCAGGTTTGGCTTGTGAATAGGCAACAAGGGATGCTTTTTCTGAATGCTGAGTTTAGCAGAGTGTGTACATGAAATAAGAATTACATTACCATATAAAGCTTCATTCAGGTACAACTAAATTTCAGCATTATTCAGTGCTTGCCAAGGAACTTGGTTAACTTGCCACGTACCATTGCCTTTTATTTCTGGTTGACTATGAACGGCTCTATGGCTTTGTCTAGTACCATTCAATATAGACTGCACTAAAAGTCTTGTGAGAAATCTTCAGCTGGCATGGTGAATTGGAATACATTTGAATGACCAATTATTTTTATTAGAGGAGTAATAATGCCCACAAGGTGTTTGAATTCAGATTTTTCTGGTACTACAGTAACAGCAGAATTCCTGCTTTCAGACTGGGTTGTGTAAGCTTGCTGAGGGCAGCATGGTGGGGGGAAGCAACAGAAAAAAGGGGCTGAAAGGAAAAATTACTGTTGCTCTTGTGTTGATGGGACTTTCATCCTGGTCACACTTAGTTCTTGCCTTGCTTCTTGACTTTTATCTCTTCAACTCTGTACTGTGTTTTATACAGATATGAAATGTGGAAAGGTTTTAGGGGAACTTTTTAATGATCTGTAACTGAAAAAGGCTGCTTAACTGGAAACCCTTGTTCTCATTAAAACTCATCTGACGCTTCCTAGGCAGCGAGACAGAGTGGAAACCCTTTGACAGTGTTTGAGAAATTTAACTTGAGTATGCATTGATGTGAAGTTTGGAAAACTTCTGCCTGGTATTTTCAAGATTGTTTTCAGAACTAAATGGTAGGAGTGGACTGTTTTCAATTACCTGCACCTATCAAGCTAACAGAAGACTTTTCTGTGAAGCTGGTCAAAACTGCCAGCACTATTGTTCCAAAGAATGCTGCTACCAGGAGGCATTCAGCTTGACCCCCCAACATCTATACCCGGTAACTCTACTGCAACGCAACCAATGTCTCTCCATTTCATTGTGCAGTTAGTCCCACCATCATCGCAAGTATGAACTACACTTGTAAGCTCAGCTCCCAATATGCTGAATTGGTGATAAAATCAAAGTGGGGGGAGAAATATTTTTTACAAAGAACAGACATTACTCCCTTTTGACAAGAGACAAATGTTTCATTCAAATGCTGCATTTCGCATATTGGAAACAGTAATGAATTCTTGTGCACCTTTCTCCCTAGTTCACAATGTCAGCCCCAGGCGTAGAGGCACTTCAGGCTTTTCTTACAAAATTAAATTTAATGTTACACCCTCCAGTGGAATGATGCATAAATCAAGTGTTTGATTTGCATGGACTCTAGTGAACAGCCCCATTCTGTGCAAATATAAACCCAGTCTTGGATATTATGTCAGAGACAGGAACAAAGCAATCTAGGGTTTCCAATGAGAGTCTGGTACCAAGTGTAATTCAGGCTGGTATTATGTTGCTCTCATGTCAAGGCTGTTATTAAAATTCTTAGGTTTTCCCTCCTTTTTTTCATCTCAAAAGAAAATGTTTTTCCTGACCTTCTTGTATTTTGGCAAACCAGTATGCACCAGTGTTATTTATACACTGTCTGAGGGAGCTGAGTGGGAATCAGTGGAGGCTTTCAGTTTTCTCTTACACAAGCAGTGAGGTTAGCAGGATAGGGAGAGGTAGTGAAACAAGGCGAAGCAAAGATGATAATGGAAGAAAAATGCGAATGGAAAGAAAAAGGTTAGGTAGCTTTGTACCCTATTTGAAAATGGGCTGCCTTTGTGAGTATTCAGAGCCTGGACCTTGTCAGCAAAGTTAAGAGACTAGAAGGCAATAAATATATTACGCTTAGACATGCAAATGCCTTTGTATTCAACGCAATAAAAATGCCCCTGCATGGCTTTCTTGTGGAGCAAGGCTTTTAGGTTCTGTGCTGCTGTAGATTTGTTACATCATATAGATGGTGTTCTTAAGTCCTTCAGGATGGTGGTTGTTTTAGTCCAGTGAATTGTGAATACTGTTCCTCACAAACACTGCTGAAACTTTGATCCCTCTGTGAGCCTGAAATTTGCTGGTGAGATGCTGAGTTTCTGTCTAACCAATAAAGTCTCTCCACAGTACTTGTGCATCAACTTTACTGGGATGGGGCTTCTTTGTGCTTAGATAAGTCATGGTCTCATGCAATCACCTTCCCCTCTTGCCCCCAGCTTCAGTTAATTTTCTCAGCAGATGCAGCCTGGGATACCCTGCAGGAATTCATTGCATGGCTGCTGGTTTGTTCTTAGCAAGGATCTGCCTTCTAGACTTGCAGAACTCTAGGGTTATGGTAATGAAAGTGCCACCATAATACTGGATTACTAATATAATTTCAATTTTAACAGGAGGCATATATAGTTTTTAGAAACTTAATCTTTAATTTAATTTTGCTTTCATTTCCAGTCAGCACAGTTTTCTTGGATCAATCACAAACTATCAAGAAAGCAAACCTGAAATTTTTCAAATTCCTTTTCACTCAAGGAGGTAATCTGCTGAATCTGCTTCTTAACAATAACCAAGACCTGCTTGGGGCTGTGGTGGTCAGTGGCAGTGTTGGCAGCAGTGACATGAGTTGGTAGAGGTTAAGATCCAAAGGGGAGTGAGTCAGGCTTAGCAGTAGGATGAAGCTCTGGGTGCAAGAGGGTAAGCTTTGGCTTGCCAAGGATCTGCTTAGCAGGAATCCACTGGAGGCTGCTCTGTAGAACACACGAGTCTTGGAAAAGCCATATGACTTTCAAGGACAGTATTCTCAAAGTACAGGCAACTTTGATCCTGGTGTGCAAGCAAGTCGACAGCCAAGAAGGGGGCCCCAGCATGCTGATATGAGGTCTGTATGCTAAACCCTGTGGTCAGAACTGGCTCTGGAAACCTTGGGCACTCGAACTCCTCCCCAGCCTTATCTATCTCATGTGATACATCTCATGTATTTAGAATCCCCTGTGTCATTATGGTGCTAAATGACGATCTTCACTTACAGCATCCAAACTCTTATTCTGTGGCTGGTATCAGCTTGTTCTTCATAGAATCCTTCTCTCTCACACACACACACACAAAATCTAGTTAGTTTATTCATGTGGATCAAACTTTTTGATCTGAAAATTGTCTTGTATGAAATACACTTTATTGAGGGTTTTTCCACTAGAAAGAATTGGCAAATAAGAGCATGAGTACCACTAAGTATTGAAAAGGGGCATATAAGGTCAGATTTCACTAGCTGGCCTGAAATCTACTATCAGTTATCACTGATGAGATCCCTTGTAAAGACAAAGAGCTCTGTTGGAGAAAGGGACTTGGACTCACTAGTGAAAAAGTGTATTTATGGCTGGCTGAGTGTTTTAGAAAATACTGGGTTCCTAAGGGATTTTAGAGTGCTGTTGGAAACTATACTATCAAATGCTGATCATCTGTGAGTATACCTTCTTTCAGTGCTTAAACAATATTTGCTTTGATGGTAAAATGCATGGGACACTTGTGAGGATTGTCTTTCATCCCCATGCAGTTGTAACTGACTTCAAAGTCTGATTTCTTTGAAATAAAGACTGTCAAACTGAGTTATGTTAGCTGAAGACATTAACATTAAAGTAAGTAGAGAACCAGATCCACCTCAGAGTATGCCACATATCTAGCATTATAAAATGATGACAGGCTATTCAGACTTGATAACATGCTAAAGAGTGAGATTTCCAATTTACTTGAAGCTTTTTGCCACATTTTTCCCAGTTTGTAGATTTGATAACATTACAGAAATAATGTGCATGATGTTTTCATGCTGCCACATGGGCAGTCCTGCATTTAACTCACTGTCTCCAAAGCCCTTCATTGGGCAGTTTCTCTACAGGTGTAAAGTACCACTACTGCTAGCTACCTATGCTTTCCTTTTGTAAGCATTTTCGCTGTGAAACGTACTGAAAGCACTCTAAAAGGGCTTCCAAAGTATGACCTTGATACAGCAACTCACTGATTTAATTATGTTCTACTGTTGTTTATGGAAGTCAATAGGACTTACTCATTTTCCTGTATTAAGTACAAGTTAAGTGTTTTGATGGATTGGAATGTTTTTAATTGTGTATTTTCAGTTACCTGCCAAAGTGCTTTGCTGAGTTGTAGCCTAGGCAATTTACTGTTTTGCTTGTCAGTATCTATGATGGAACTTGGAAAGTTAACTAGATGTTCTCAGGCAGGTGGGTGATATCAGCTGCTTATTCTTTTCCTCTTCAGATTTTTTACAAGCATTTTAACTTCAAGTTCTTAGCTTCCTGTAGTAGTTTCTGTAGTTCACAGAGATTTCATCTGCAAAAGGGATGTGATCCTAGCAATGAGGAACTAAGATGAAGGCATAGGTTAATCTTTGGATTAATAGATGATTCATGATATGAAAAGGTTTGAGATCTCAACTGCCAGAATTTACGGAAAATAAGAGCTGTTCTGTTTCATATTGGTGTGAAGGTTACATTGCATTGGGGTTTTGTTTTGATTAGGAGGATGTTTTTCTTATTACCGCTGTACAAAAAATGCTAGGCAAAGTAAAGCTCAATAACAAAGCAAGACAACAGTCAGTTATAGAATTGAGAGAGGCATCGAGTATGATAATATATGTAGTGAACTGTCTTCATGTCTCTTGCCTGGCAGAAAGAGTTGTACTGTACTGGCTCCCTTGAACTCCTTCAAGATGATGATTGGGTTAGACTGATGAAAATCTGTTCTTTTTTGGCCCAGCTATCATGGCTCCAAGGTGAGGATGGGGGAATATTTCAAGCAATGTGCTCTCATGCTTTAACATGAAAGGCAGGTGAGTTTTTAGTTCTTGGCAGCTTGCTACATAATCATGTCCATACTCTTCATCTGTGAAATATGCAGGTAACTGTCACATTTAACCTGTTACCCCGCCACCCCCAGTGGGATGGGCAGGTGATTTGGTGAAAGGTAAAACCCATGGACTAGGATTAGAAGAGTTTAATAACTGAAATAAAGTAAAATATAATAATATTGCTAGTAGTAATAATTGTAATGAAAAGGGAGTGAACAGAGAGAAATAAAACCCAAGAAACACAATTGCTCACCATCCTCTAACTAGTGCCCAGGCTGTCCCCAAGCACCAATCAGCCTCTCCTGACCAGCTCCCCTCAGTTTAATACTGAACATGATGCTCTGCGGTATGGAATACCCCTTTGGCTAATTTGGGTCAGGTGTCCTGTCTCTGCTCCCTCTCTGCTTCTTGTGTCCCTTCTCACTGGCAGAGCATGACAGACTGAAAAGTCCTTGATCAGGGTAAGTGCTACCAAGCAACAACTAAAACATCAGTGTGCTATCAGTATTATTCTTAGACTAAAGCCAAAACACAACACTGCACCAGCTGCTAGGAAGAACAAGAACCCTATCTCAGCCAAAACAAGGACAATATGGTCTAACCGAGAATGTCCAGACTTTAATTGAAAAATTGAATTTAGCATTTTAGATGAAACAGTCACTTTAAAAGTTCCCAAATGTGGTTCTCTTTAGGAACTATGGTTGGGAAACATACGAAATTTTATGGCTTATAAAGCCACTTAAGAGTAAATAAAAATTTAGTTGCTTTAGGACTGTTTAAATATATGATCTAGTTGATGACTGTGATACCTGAACATACCTAGCTTTGTAATGTGCTTTCAGAGACTGATGAATTTACCTGTTTTGGTAGTCTTCTATGCAGTCATGAGCACTGTGCTGGTTTTGAGTTGTATGAAGTACATGTCTGTTGTGGTTATTGGGAGTGTATCACCACAACAATGGTCATATTGGAAAATCATTATCAAATGCTTTGAAATTCTTACAGAAGCTGAGCATGTGTATACTTTTCCAGTTTCCTGTTCTTAGCTCACATCTCTCTTCTCTGCTGAGTTTTTGCTACTGTTTCAGAAGGTAAGAGTTTGGCATCCACAGTTTGACAGGAGAGCATCTGTGGCACACAGGGCCAACAAGAGAACTCTTCCTTAACAGATTAAACATTTTCAAGGCTTTGATATAGGATTTTGCACTTAGAAATCAGGACCATGTCAGATTTGTTGTTGTTATTAGTGAAAGGAAGATGTGAACCCAAAATAAATAATATGGATGGTGGAAATATATTCAAAGTGGGGGGAAAATTCAGCTTAAAGAAATGTAGAAAAAAATCTGGGTTCATCCACTCTACTTAGTAATGTAATAACACAAAGTAGCAAAAGATCTCATTCTTAATCCAAATGGGAGTATTCAATTTACTTCGAAGATAAACCTTGGAAGGCCTGGCTTGCTTTCAAATTTTCTCGCATGAATGATGTTGTAGTTTAGGGATGTCATCTTCAGGAAATTCGTTTTGCGCTGGGAATCACAGAGTACCAGGTTGGAAGGTACCTCAGGGATCACCTGGTCCAACATTTCTATGCAAAGCATGACTTAGACAAGCACCCTGTCCAGGCAGATCTTTAACGTGTCCAACACGGGGGAATCCACCACTTCCCTGGGGAGATTATTCCAATGGCTGACTGGTCTCATTGTGAAAAAGTTTCCTCTTGTATCTAGCTGGAATCTTCTCAGGAGTAACTTGTACCCCTGGTCTTTTCCAAGTGATTCCTTGTAAAAAGGGAGTCTCTGTCTTCTTTGTAGACAGCCTTTAAATACTGGAAATTTAAAAATCTCAAAAATTTAAGAATTGCCCCCCATCAGCTTTAACTTCCAGGATCTAAGAGATCTATGTGAGTGCACATGCTGGCACAGCTGCCTGAATTGTGATGTTGTAACCAGATTTCTTCTTGCAGAGTATAATCCCTCCAGTTTTTTGAAGTGGTCTTTAACATGCTGAATCAGAGTCCTGTTTTTTAGAGCTTAGAGCATGGCTCAGGCTAAGTAATGATTTTTGCCTCAGCAGTTTTGTTAGTAGATTCTTGAGTAAAAGAACTGTAAGCTTATTCAATGAAACAAGCACAAAATGTAACTACCCAGCTAGCTCTATGCTTTTTATATTCAGTCACGAAGACTAATGAATTGGATACAATTGCTGTGGTAAAATTCAGCGTAGATATTTGCTGTCTTTGCTAATGGGAGAAAAATATGGTATACCATTGGCCTAAAGGCTCCAGCTGTGATTCTTTTGTAACTTGGAGTGCATTAAAAAGGCTTCAGTCAGCAAGATAAGTTAATTTTTTATGACCTTTATAAACTGTTTTAGCCTGGAACAGGGGAACATCTCTGTAAGGTTAAATGTTTAAATTCTTTTGGCTCAGGACTGCTAAGCATCTTGAGGTCTCCTTTGTTTTAGAAGAAATCTCCAAAGTCTATAAAGAAATTCTGTTTGTGACAATTATTGTCAAAGTAATAATAAGCTAACGTGGAACTGTAAGGTTTTTAACAGTTCTCACCACTACAATACTAGTCTCGTAGAAGAGAGCTGCTTTCTCTTAATGTAGGACTTCTCAGAGTGTGCGTGGTCACCAGGTGCTGTTCCTTACACTTGCAGACACTTGGAGGAACAAATTGACTTGTCACCAGAGTCATTATTTTGTCCTGCCACAGCTGCTGCCTTGGCCGAAGAAACTGAAGAAAAGGACATACTTCTGTGAAAGTGCACAAGTGTAAATCACTCTGCTGCTATGAGAAATTGCACTGGAACCGAAGTCATAGCGCATTGGATTAGGCAGATGAAAAAATGTGGCTAAGATTTTAGGTGTGCTACTTGGCTGTTACAGCTCAGCTCCCTTCTATTGCTTTGTGTTCACAGTTGGTTTTATGCACATCTGCATTTCCTTAGTTGTATCAGAGGATGGATTATGTCTCTAACTGTATTCCTGAAACAGCCTACTGCATTTTGGTGAAGCTAGTCACCTAAGTATAAGAAGCTGTTCGCTCCTTGGTGTGTGGGTTGGTTGGGGTTTTTAAATTCAGCTATTTCCATTTTGTTTTGGTGTTTCATACTCAAAACTACAAAAGTAAAATGGCAGTAGTAGAATATTAGTGAATTAGGTACCAAGTATTGTGCATTGTCCCTATTTAGGAGATAAATTCAGCTAAAGATTCTCTGTCCAGAGTTAAATGCTGTAATTCCCCAAATACTTCTCCAGGTCTGACAGAATCAGTTTTGTAACTTGAAATAGTATCTTTAATCAATCAACAGCTACAAGTGGGAAAAGCAACAGTGATAGGGAGAAGGTGCCTTTTCCTTATCTGGTCAGAATCTGAGATATGAATGAGTACATTGAAGTCTAATATATTTTCTCCCAACTACATAAATTAGTCTAATGAGATGTTATTCCACCTACAAACCCTGTCTTGCCTTATTGCCTACGCTGACGACTAAAGTGGGCTTGCTTAAACAGTAATGTTCCCGTTCTTTTTGCTGTCAGGCTAGTTAAGACGAATTCACTTGTTCTTCATGGTGGCTAGAACGATGGGAAGCTATCCTGGATTGTATTCAATGGCATCATAGACAAATAGTTCAGGATTTTTCTTTTAACTTACCTGTATTATCTCGTAGGTGTCTAAGGTTGGCATTTTGTTATCAATTACTACAAAGTCAAAAATCTGTGTATTTAATTATCTATTGGAAATTGTTGTGGTTAAAATACTGACTTCAAAGTCAGTAATATAGATATATAAATAGTAACCCATGGTTGCTATATAATTAATTCATTTGTAGTATAAACTTGATATCCTCATTTGATCATGTACCAAATTGAAAAACCTATTTTAGAATGCAGAAAGGAACACAGGTTTTGCACAGCACCGGCAACAAATTATCACACTTTTTTGTGGGAATAAGGTTGGTTAGGGAAGTTTCTTCTGCTTTTAATTTACATACAAGAAGTATCTCTAACTATAATTGATCTAACCAGGCATTACTGCTGCTTATAGTTTCCAGGAGTGTTCTTTAGAAAACTGAAGACTGACTAGAAATGTATGGCTGCATCATTTTGTGCACAAATCTGTACCTTCTGCATGCTGCTGAACAATACAAAATGTGTTATTGATCATATACATGATTGGATGGAGGTTAGTGAAGGGGACACCCTCTGTAAATTTCCTTTGATCCTGCTAAATGTTGTTACCAGTGTGCTACAGGAAATAAGTGAGTGTAATGATTTTAGAGTGGTGATATTGTTGGCTATATCAAAGATGAAACACTGCCTGTGTTCCCTTAGCAGACTTTATAGTAGTACCACCATGAAAGATCTGAAGATCATTATTTACTGGAAATAAAAGAACAAGGCAGAAATCGATTACTACAACACTAGATATATGCCTCCATTGCACTCTATATACATCTCCTATTTGTTCTAACTTCATGGAAGGATATTTAATACATAATGGAAAGAGGCTTTTGCTTTTGATTTATTTTTCGTTTATTATTTTTGGCATTCCTTGGAGAAATTCTGGAAATCAATACTTGGATGTATGTGTGCCTGGATGTAGGTAGTGGGAGTCAGTGGCTATTGATGTATCTGTGCATTTTTGCACTGACATGTATGGGGTGTATGCAGTGCTCTGTTCTTGCAGTAGAATGTGCTCAGCTTAAGAAGGGAGGAAAGTCATATTTCTTACGTCATCTGTTTACATAAAATGATCTAAGAGCATAGGTAAATTTGGACAACTAACTTAAAGCTTGGAAATCAGTCCCACTGAAGTATTCAGTTGAATCTGTAAATATTTGTTGCATCAAGATGAGAGATGGAGACAAAGGTTCTCAGTGATGGAAAACATGAGCACAGATTGCCTAAAAATGAGGCAGAAACGGGGATGCCAAGTGCTGAGGAATTTCAAGTGAAGTCACAAATTGCTTGAAAATGCACGTTTGGGGTTTTTATTCTCTACTGTCTTTTGACCTGTTATGTGGTATTTGGCTGACTTTCGCCCTTGCCCCTGCTGAACATCTGTGATACTACAGCTTCTGCAGTCATGTGGTAAGGGAGAATGCAAAATGCTGCTTTTTTGCAGATAAAATAGTGGGATTTGTTTTAAAAATATTAAGGTGGGTCACGTGCTTCAGCAGAAGTTGCTATTGCATTAAACCTTACAGAGGTTTGAAAGTAAAGTCAGTCTGTTGCCCCCCAAATACCTTTTGATATAAGAGGTAAACAGTGGACAAAATAAGGATAGGATCAACTAGCTGGTGCATGGGAAGGCCCAGATCAAAGGCAGTGATGTGAGATGCTGCAACTCAGAGGGGCACACAAAATACTCAAAAAGCACAACATGAAATGTGTTTTGGAAGCTGGTTACTCTTTGGGTTTTTTTTTCTCTTGATGGTCTCATTTATAGAAGGCCCCACTTGCCTGTGTATAGTCTGCACAACCTATGATCTTGAATAGCGTTCAAGACTCTTGGGGGAGCTGTTGCTTCCCTCCTGCAGAGAAGACTCCACTGTTGTGTACCTGCAAAGCCAGGGACTAGACTAGTGTGTCAAGACCTAGCCTGATAATAGTCCCATACCTGCTCTCGGTATGGCAAGGTGGAAAGAAGGGAAAACTTTCTAGATGTCTTCCCCCTCCCCCCGTTAAAAAAAAAAAAAAGGAATTTGAATATTGTTAGCTCACGTTACAATAACAGTGACTATAATCTGTGGATGATTTGTAACTGTTCAAGTTGTCAAGGATGGTTGGTTATATGAAGCAGCACATCTACTTTTCCAATTTAAGGGAAACTCAGAAATTCTGTGCTTGAATGGCAATGTAAAGCATTAACATGCTTCCCCTTCTACACGTACTGGTTTGTGCCATAGGGAGTGGGGGTTGGGAAATAATGCTGCTTCACATGCTGAAATGTTTTTCCTTGTTGGTTTTATTTATTAATAGGAGCCAGGAGATTGCTTACAGCAGTAGTTTGGTGTTTTTCCTGTTCAGCCCTGACCAGTGATAGCTCAGATTCTTGGTATCCTCTGTGGTTGTGCAGTTCTGAAAACGCCACTGCCTAAAACATCTATCAATAACAATTTCTAGCTGATGTATACAGCTTTATGAAAAAGAGTCAGCATCAGCTGAAGTCTAACAATGCATCTCCACCAGGGCTTTCTGGAGCAGCAAGATCAATATCCTCAGTTAAGTTTATGAGGATGCCACGAAATCCTCTAAATGCAGTGACATTCTCTCCAACCTTTCTTGTAGCCCATCAATTACAGACTAAAAGGTCAGTCTTGCTGTAGGAAAAGTCTGTCTTCAGTAAAGACTTTTTTTTTCCTATTTTTCCTGCTGGAGTGGTGGGGGAAGGTGCTTGTTTTGGCAGGAGCTGTCCTTTTATAGTCAACCTTGTCAAAAAAAGCCTAAGGAGAATCCTTCCTGCTATTCTACATGTCTTGCTATTCTGTTTCTGAATCCTCAGTGGTAATTTGGGGTATTTGAAAGCTTGTGATTACCTGCTTCAAGTAGTGAAACAGCCAATAGTTATGCACAATCTGTATTGAGCTGGCAAGGAATAAATGGAGCTCTAAAAGTAGATGCCATGTTACAGTGTTAACAATTTTCTGCTTTGCTGTCAGTCCTTCTGAAATAATTCTAATTTTCCCTGAACAACTCCACGAGGTTACGAAGCCAACTGTGAAGGGAACACCTGTCATGTCTCTGCTTTGGTGTTCTCCATATTCCTTGAGTATGCAAAGCTTCTCATATTTGGTTGCTTGAATACAGGGCAAAGGAATAACCCTTGTGCACATGGCTTGACGTTTCTCTACTTCAGTCTCAGCTAGGCGAGAGGTTTCAGCAGTACTGCGTGTCTAAACCTCTTTGCAGCAGAGCTCTTGGGAAATCATCTCATTAACGGTCAGTTATTTCAGAAACTGTCAGTAATTCTGTTCACCCCAGTGCTCTGACTGCAGGTAGGAACAGTTTGGCCATCGCCGAGCAGTTCTGAATGCAGCTCTCTAATGCTTTATTGAAAAACTGTCACCAAATGCATATGTCTTCATGTTTATTTGTAAATTACTTGGAAAGTTCAGGGAATTATAAAGCAGATGGGAGGAGAAGAAGACATACAAATAAACTTGAAAAATACAGTTGAAGTGAGTAAATACCCTTACCAAAAAATGTGGGCAATCCAAAGCTAACAACTTTGTTATCCTCTTTAAAAAAAAAAGGCAATTTCTAAGTGGAAACTTTATGGCCACAGTCAAGTCATGCCCTGGGGAAAAACTGGAGTAATCCTCCATATTAGGCTAGGTGTGTGTGCAAGTGACATTCCTTGTGAAATAAACGGTTTTGTCCTGTACAACAGCTACGACCGTACTGTGACAATTTACTTACCATTCATACAGAGCTCTGAGCCCAGTCTTCCATCCTATGCTCAGAGTAGCAGTGAGGTAGTGATATGAGCAATGAGAAGGTCAAGATGGATCAAGTGCATATTTTTATCTTGGTTTTGAGGCTGTACCTTTACAGTCCCCCAGCTGCCAGTGGGTTGCTGGTGTCGGACTATAGGGAAGGATTTCATTTGAGTAGCTTAAAAGGACAAGGGAAATGCGCTGAAGGAAGGGATTTATACAAACAGAATGTATGTTGATGCTAATTTTGTATGAGATCTTGTTCTGTGTTAGGTTAAGTGGAAACTGCTGTTTGTTAGTGGCTTGCCAGCCTCGTGATTCCACAAATGGATATATTGCAACTTACTACTCTGAGAACTGCCCCATTAGCTTTGCTTCACAGTTCCTCTACTCAGGGTAACCTGGCATCAAACATGATGCCAAAAGCAATCGCAGCTATTCCCACGGCAGACATAAGACTGTGCAGTCTCTTCCATCAGTGCGTCCCAGGAAACCTGCTGGAGCACAGCCAGACCTCTGCCCTTGACGCTTGCACTGCTGCAGCAGCCTTCCTGTCTCAAGTAGTTTTAGTTTTTGAAGAAATAAACCACAGGCAACTGGATTCCAAACAATCCCATTCTTGAGGTGTCATTAAGGACCAGATTTTAGCAATTAATTATCAAATAGTTAGGAGATGTTGGTAAAGATGTTGGATTAGGAGGCGTAAGATGGAGTTGTTGGCCCAGCCAGTAGATGGGAAGTGAAAGGACTGGGAGAGAAGCTCCAATTTTCTTTCAGAGGGATCTCTGAAATGAGACTTGTGAATTACTCATACCCTACCTGTCAGCTGTACTCACTACTACTAATCTAAATAATGGATATATCTGATTTTTCAGAAGACAGAATTCATTTTCTAGTCACATGAGGTATTAATTGAAAATCAACATTGCATGTATTTCTCCATTTTCCATTTGCAGGCAAAAATAGTTGCTCTCAAAGGCTAAATTGTCCTGGCACTGTGTGGCTGAAGCAGTATGTAATAGTGACTTTAAATAGTAGAGTGAGCCCCTACCCATGCCTAAGCTTGTTTACTTTTCTAGACATGGAGAGGACTACATCAATTTATTACTATAAGTTAAAGCAATGGGTCTTCTATGATGAAACTCCAGCCCCTAATTTCCATTCACATATCCACCTGAGGTTCTGTCAGTGCACTCTTAGGAAGTGCCTCCCGTTTGAGGGGGTTATGTAGCCCAACCAAGAACTTTGTCACTGACAAAGTCATAGAATCATAGAATGGTTTGGGTTGGAAGGGACCTTAAAGCTCACCCAGTTCCAATCCCCTGCCAAGGGCAGGGACACCTTCCACTTGACCAGGTCACTCCAAGCCCCCTCCAACCTTGCCTTGACCACTGCCAGGGATGGGGCAGCCACAGGTTCAAGTCCTCCTTTATGTTGAATTTTTACCTGTAATGAATGACTTGACTGAGATGAGCAATGCTAAATCCTGCATCTTGGATCAAAAAAACAGTGGACTGTGACAGCGCAGAACCCAGTGGCTTCAGCAGGTCCTTTACCAGTATCACACTACTTCCACACGGACCTCAGGTGCACACAGATGTCTTTAAGCACACTTGTTAAATTATAGTGCGAATGTAGTTTTAAAACACAGTAGCAAAAATGGGCAGTAAGCACCAGAATTTGAGGTGCAGACAAGTGGCACACCATTTTCAATATATAAATGTTTGTGAGAGACATGAATAGCAATTTGCTTCTTCTGACATGGTCCCAAACTGGACCAAGACATCTGCTCTGAAGAGCTACTAAGGTGCAATTTCCCCCCAGTAGCTCTGGCAAGCAAGAAGAAATACTGCAGTAGCAGCCCCTTAATCCTGTCACTGCTTAAAGATGGCAGGATTTGCTTGAGGACAATTTGTTGAGGAAGGATTCCTGATCTCAAAGCACAGTATAAATGAAGGTACCTCTTCCCTGGCACTCTCTGCTCACAGGCATCCAGTTACTGTGGTACTATGGTCATAATTCAAAGCCTTTTCTAAATAAATTATAAATAAATCCAGGGAAGAGTTAAATGTGATATATATTAGATTTCAGTGGTGAAGCCTCTGATTAATATAATGAAAAGCTTGGTTTAATTGCATTAGCTTCCATTAGCTCCCCTCTTTCTTTTTATAATTGTTTCTAAGGCTCTGTGTACCTCATGCCTGCTGGGACTTTCATCCCACATTTATTCAAATGAGATTTCTGCTTTCAAAACTGCACCTTTCATCAATCTCCTATTAATTAGCCAAATGCTGCATCATATTATACATTGATGCATTCAGTCGAGTGTGTGCCATAATGAGAGGCAAGCCCATGGTCTGTCCAGGCTCCTCTCAGGAGCTGGTCATTGGTATTCCAGGGTAAGTCAGCTTACTGTAATTTGAAATTGGTCTGCCGTCCCATTAGGAATCTGCCCGATCAATACCAAGTGAATTAGAGTTTCAGTGATCTGATTAACTCCCCGTTATTTTCTACCCTGGCTGATTTAGAATGCATGATGAGACAATATTCCAGTTTCTTTACTTTATCCCAGTTTAAATGAAATATAGACATCTGAGGAAGCAGTGGCTGTGCATTTGATTTGGCTGTGCTGCAATAAAGTCAAACACTGTAAGTGTCTGCCTTACTGTGACAGCCAGAAGCGAGGGCTACCATGCCCCACAGAGGGGCATCTAGAGGGGATAGGACTGCTTCTCTGCACTGCTACTCCTTTCTAGCTTATCTGTTCTGTGCCTTGGTTGAGCAGAGTTGACTATGCGGTGCTCAGCCAAGCACACGTTAAGTTAGTAGATGGCCATATCATTGGTCCTGTGCAAGTAATGAGCCGTATGCAGGCTTGTGCTTCTCTGAATAGTAACCCAAGGTTGAGAGGGGGAAAACACTGCGTGCAGACCCAATTTGGTGTGAGCCTGAAACAGAACCAAGGCCTAGGTGTGCAACAGAAATGGGAGATACGCTCTGTATTTGTCTACATTAAGGGACCTCTGCCATCATGAAAGAGGGAAGATAGGAAATCTCATCAAATCTTGTTAGGTTATAAGTACTTCATCTTCGGGACATGGATGATTATTTTGTGTTGGCAGCTTGTAGATACAATCCCTAAATGGAGCTTCTATTTGCTATTTTATTGCAAGAGTAAAACAACAGGAAATGGGACCAGAAAAAAAGGCTGTGAGTCATATGAGTCTGGAAGGTAGTTTTTAAGGAGAAAGATTGCTGGCTTTAATTCATCTGCTAATTTTGAAGTGATGTTAATAGGTCCTACTTATAATCTCTTTTCTTTATTCTTAAATTTATGTTTCTAAAATAAAAAGGCTTACTGGTTTTACTGCCAATTTCCTTGGCAGTGCATAGCAATATTAGCCTGGGGAAACAGTGGGGAAAGAGCAATCCTGGTTTTCTGCAAATGGCTGTACATCCTGATAACCCTAATGCCAACTATGTCTTAGTGTTCACTGGCTGTGGACAAGAAATAAGATACGAAACATGGCCTGTGTGATAGCCAGAGATGTTTCAAAAAGGTATTCCTATGTTAAGACCTTGCTTCTAAAAAATCAGGCCTTGCCAGCTACATACATGAATGACAAAAAAGGGCAAGGTTTCTAATCGAGCTTAGATACTCAAAAAAAGGATTTGGACCTAAAGCAGAAGTTACTCTATTTTAAAATCTATGGTCTTACCATACCAGAAAATGACTTAGAGAAAGCCACCGATACATTTGTTTTAGGAGACAGAAGCATGTTTGTATTCCCCTTCAAGCTGTTATAGAGTCCTAGCCCCTTTAATGCATTTCAGGACATAAAATGAGCAGCACTGCATATTTTCTGTGCTAATAGGCAAAAAATGGGTCATAATCTGCTTAATATGTGCAATGAGTATATTAATATTAATTTTCTTTTACAAATTAATATAGATTTGCTGAGTAGTACATGTGTAATACATAAATACATACATAAAAGTTTAATGCGGGCATACTCTTGTACCTCCTGCCAGGACACATATTGACATAATTTTAGTGTTTCTTCATCGCTGCTTCATAGACTGTTTATAGTTGTTGGGTTTTTTTGGGTGGTGGGGTAGCTCTGTGTGTGTGTGCGTGCGTGTATATGTGTTTTTCCCAAATGAGAAAAGAAAATAGAAGAGTTGCAAATGCCCAGAGTTTGAGTCATCTTTGGGTATGGAACCTGGAAACTCGGGGTTAAGCCCCTGTTAGTGCTCTTCAGAGGTCCTGGGGCATCGATGGGATGATAAAGCTCTGTACACAGCCCACTAGAGGGTGACAAAGCCTAATGTTAGGAGCATGGAGGTGACATGCTCCCCTGGGTACTGGGGGTCTAGATCCTTTGGCATCCTCCTTGCCTGCCTGGGGTGCACCTCCTTGTCCATCTGCCAGGCTTAAAATACCCATGTCTAAAGGCATAAACCATACCTGCCTGAGAAATAAGAGCTGGGCCTTCAGCTCGTGGGTGATAATCATCTCATGAATCTCTCCATAGCATCGTGAGAGGAAGGAAGCAATTCACACTTTATTTGTGGTAAAAGTCATGGGCAAAGTACTACAGTATGTGTAGGACAGTTGATAGCATTCCAGTACTGTGTGCAAGGGCTGAGAGCTGTGCATTCTGTAGTGAGTTTGCCAGCAGATGACACAAGGAGGTGTGGAGAGGTGGCCATATGTTGGTGAGCCAGTGGCCAACTGGTCTATTCCAAATCCTCTAAAGCTGGTGGAAAGATGAGCTGTTGACTTGGCTAAGAATTGAGTCATGCCCACAGCAGAAAGGCACATCACAGTGAGTCCCAGCAAACCTAGTTGGACTTTGGTCTGGAAAGAGGCGCTGCAATGAGCTTTGGTTGTAGCGCTCTCAAGCATGTTGCCTTTGCAGAGAAATGGTATTTAACAGCATATGTGACAGCCCCGTGGGAGACATCTTGCCCATGGCAGACATGCTTGATGCAGATGAAAATAAGAAATTTCCAGACTAAGTGTTGCACACTCTGAGCTGTGTGTTCCTTAATGTTCAAGTGCTATAGACCAATTCCGTATCTCTTGGAGACTGAGGAAACAACAAGAAGGGAAAAGAAGTGTTGGTGAGGACTCATATAAAATGTGCTACACTAACAATAAAATAATGTTATAATCTAAAAGGAAAGTGTTTCATGAAATTACATCTCAATAGGGCTAATCATCTTTGGAACTGTGCAAATCGTGAAATCCTAAATGAAAATTTTGTAGGATTTGAAATAAGTTTGTGATGGATCTCAGGCATGATTTACTACGTCAATGTTTTATTATTATTTCTGAGAAACCCATATAGAACTCTATTAATTAAAACTCAGCCCGACACTTTGGCTCCATCAGATTTAGGAATTAGTGTGATTTTATCTCATTAGCGCGTTTATTGCAGCGTTTGTCCTTTTAATTAAACATTAAGTCCCTCCAAGGTGAGTTTTATCATCCCATAATGCATCTGGGCTTCACTACTTGTCTAAATATGCATTAGGAGATGACAGCCACTTTGGAGAAACCTTAACTATGTTATCACTGAAGTTTGATTCTTTCATTTGTCTGGTTTGGATGATAGATTTTAATTTTTTTACAGCCTGCTGCAAATATGCAGGAAACATACTGGGATGGTAGTTGTCTAATGTTAATTTTGCCCTATGTGGTTCAAGGCCAGGCTGGACGGGGCCTTGAGCAACCTGGTCTCATTGAAGGTGTCCCTGACCATGTCAGTGGGTTTGGAACTAGATGATCTTACGGTCCTTTCCAACCCAAACCGTTTTATGATCCTATATAGAATACAGGAATGCTGAATTCAAAGGATTTGAGAAGGACCTGAGCCAAAGCCCAAAGAGGTTTTTCCAGTGATTGTGGTGGCCTTTGGAAGTGATCCAGGGTGTGGAGCCGCGCTGAGCACTGCTGGTCCTGCTTGCTTACTGTCTCAGGGACAAGGCACACACAATAAAAGGGTGCTGTCACACCTTGTATCTCACTTCGACTTTCTAGCAGCAAGTGTGACTGATTGTGGGTTCTACCTGACAGAGACGGCTTAGCTTGAAAATGGCTACTGTGCCTCTACTTGGGTAGGGGTTAAGAAGACCATAAAGCCTCAGATACACTGAGACCTCCAGACCTCTGCTTCTCATATAATATATCGAGGGCTGGAGCCCAGGCTTCTGTGATGCCAGTCAGTTGTCATTTTCACGGAAACGAGGGTGTGTCTTGTATGTATGTACATACGTATGTGTCGTATATGCATACATGCGTGTGTATATAACATATGTACATAAAAGACCATTTTTTTGTCCCAAAGATTTTGCAGTGTTAGGGTTTGAAGGACACTGAATACACGGAAGTGATGTGTAGTGACTTGAAGTGTACTATACTAAAACTATCCCTGCAGATATTCTCAGCTGTGAATACAGTCCTGTTTAAATAGTAGGTTTTGCAATATATTTGTGGCAGGAGCAGAGGTGATATCACCAGCCTATTTCAATAGGCCTTTTTGTTGTCACCAGATGGCAATGTAACAATATGTCGTCAATATTTTGCCTTGATATGTCACTGACAACTTGGTGATTCTCTATGAACCCTCACTAAAGGAGTTATGTCATTAAAAATAATAGAAACATCCCATTTCTTGTTTCCATTGTAATTTGTTATTGCAACTTCTTAATTCCTGCACTCCTTTATTTCTTGAAATAAAAAAATACATTTTGTCTGTATGTCAGCCTTACAGGTCCAAACCCTCCAGGTCAAATAGAGATCCTTGTGATTTATTGTCATGACTGTTGTTACTATTAGCATTAAGATGTGAATTATTTGGGGTTTTTTGGTAAATGCATCATGACTGTAAGATTTCTTGCAGTAAACAGAAGACTGAAAAAGGGCAATTTGTTGATACAAGTCAGACAAACCACTCAAAAATAAGGCAAAATTATTGCTATTTTCCTGTGCTCTGTTACTTAGGACTTACAGAGAATTGTGTGTGAGTTAATAAAACTGAATATCTAGAAAATCTCAGCAAAAAGAGCTTCAGGCTCCTTAACTATTACAATGAAGCTTGGATAAAAAAACCCAAAACCACAACCTACAAATCATCATTAATTTGCATTTTTCTTAACCCTAGAGCAAAGCATATCTTTAAAATAACCACGCTAGTGAAAACTGAATTTGGGCATTCACATTTAACAGTGTCCAAGTAGTGTGTCTTCTGTGTTCAGAGTTAAATTAAGTGTATATAATTTTCATATCAAACCCCCTTACTTTCCTTTTGTGGCTGTCTGATCCTGAAGAACTTAACACCATTATCTGCTTTCCATTGGTTTTTATGTAATAATTCTGCCATTGCTTTGAAGGAGTTTTTAACTGTTTCTTCTAGAAATATCCCTTCAAGTCTGAAAATGTAAACAGAAGAATACTGAAAGCACAGTTAGTTATGATGTGTAAAATTTCCTTATAAGAAACAGTACCTTTTCACAGTCAGGTAAATCAGACACAAAAAATTGTACGTCTCGGAACTGTTCTGTCCGAGCAGGTTCATGGTTTACTTAAAGCCTTCTCAGGCTGGTCAGCATGTGTGCTGCTGAAGACCAACAATGACCCATCCAAGAATTGAGCCCATTGTGAGTCTCCAGACTCTCCTTAGGAGTCCAGGAGGCGGTGGACAGGCATCCATGCAAAGGTCCTTAGCTTGAGGAAGACCTGCTCATGCTAAACTCATACTTTCAGCTGAGCTTCAGTAACCAAGACCAGGTGCTGAGAAGAAACATGGCTGGCCCAAAGAACAGATTTTTCTTCCCATTCCTGAAACTTCAAAAACACAAGAGTGAGCTACAGAGAACATCTGGAAGGAGGGAGCATGTTGTCAGGTTTGTATACCAGCCAGGATGGACAAGCAGGAAGTCTGTGGAGCAGCCTGTTCTGGTATCTGCGCTGCTCCACTTGATGCGAACGAACGCCACATTCACTATTATGCACTGTTTGTGCCTGGTTTCTGTCCAAAAAACTGAATTAAAAAAACACCACTGTGACTCTCGCACTAGGTCTTCTCATTTTCTTCTGAGCAACTACAACCTGTACTTCCAGCACAGTTGGAAAAGCTTGCAACTGGTGTTGGTGAGCCAAGCCTGGGAACCATGGTTGTAGACGAGTGGCTTTAGTGGTGTGAAGATGTGAGTGGCTCAGTTGAAGAATTTCAGTGGTATTTGGGTGCCTGGTGTTGCAAACTGAAAGACGCAGCCAGATGTGTTTGCTTATATCTTAAATTACTACTCTTGATTTACATGTCATCTGAGTTTTGGGTTCAATTTTGGCTTTCTTTGAGCTGCCATGCTGTGTGTGAGGGTGCTGATTCCCATTGCCTGGCTCTTTTACTGGTCCTGATACTTTGACCCAATTTAGTCAGGAAGTCTGCTGCTCTTCTATACAGGTGTAAATCAAAAGATGTTCTCCTGAAGTAAGTTGAACTGTGCTTGCATAAAAGTGCCCTGAGAAGACGCTGAGTTGTGTATTGCAATGCATATTAAGTAATATGGGGCATTTGGGATTTAGTGCTACCAAATCCATTTCCCTAAATTTCAGTTTCCTTCTGTGTAGGCAATCCTAGTGCTATCCTCTGCAAGAGTGATAGGATTACTCTGTACGATTGCAGTGAAGCTGTAGTGGAGGTCCAGGTGTAGGGACTTGCCCCTTCCTATATAAAGAGATTATCAGTTCTGAATATAATCTGAGGAAAAGTTATCTTGCCCTGCTTCAATAATGAAATGTCACCTATTTTTCCAACAAATTACAAGAAAAGATTTTTTTATGGTATGAAAAATCCAGCCTACCACTCTGCAGCAGGGTGCAGGAATCACCTTTTGATCCCAAATATGGATGCTCGAGTTTGTAAATTTAATAATAATAAAAAAAAAGATAAAAACCCCTGTGGCAGTACTCGTACCAGAAGCAATAAACTCTGATTAGATCTCACTATTTTTTGTGTCAAGGAGTCTCTTTAGCTTTCGCAGAGGTGAGAGCTTTGGACGAGATAATAGCTTCAGGCAAATGCTAAAGCTTATGAAGTTTAAAGACCCATTCGAATCTCACATTGTTTAGGAAATTAAAATAATCAACTAAGTTTTCTGTCACTGTCACCTGTGTACCTAACTGTCTGTGCCCCTCTATCATTCATTCTCACATAATGGAGGTTATATCTATACTAGTTCCGTTGTGCTGCCTGAATGTCTGCATGCCACAAATATCTCCCTCAGCACATCTTTATTAACCTATAAAACAGCTAAGAGTCCAAACCAAATAATTGAACACCATCAAAACATTGGAGATGCTTCTGGCGTTTGTGTCTTATTGTTGTCACAACTGAGTAAAATGAATGTTTAAGTGTATCAACATTCTCCCCTCATGTATGCTTGCCATGCGTTTATCTTAGTGCAAGTAATTAAACAAGGAGGCAAGATTAAGCTGAAGTGGGGAGGACTGCGTGCCACTCAACCTAGCTGTTGCCTGTATTTCCCCAGATAGACTTCATGAGCTTTAACTGATACTAAAATACAAGTAATTGTGAGGAGATGACTAATTGAACCTTGAAGCCAAAACTTGGGTTAGCAACTTTCACCCAATCATTGCCACTGGTAAAGGAGCAGCTGTAGAGCTCGCACATCATGTTCTCAGTACGAAGCTCCTCAGTATGAATAACGGTGAAAGAAACAGAGCTTAAAAATTCTGTGGCTTTTGGTTTTTGAAGGCAGTGAATGGTTCCCCGTTTAGTTTGACATTTCAGAGAAGATTCATGATAGCTACTACTTTTGCAGTGAATTGTCTTGGATTTTAGTTGGGATTTGGAAAACAAGAAGCATGCCTCCTGATTGCATCTTCTTGCTGTGCCTCTTGGGTGAAGTTGATGAATTTGTGGAATACTGATGAAATTTTTTCTTATTTCTGTGCTATTAAAAAGAAGAATCAGAAGGTGTGGGAATCCCTTGAGTCTTCGGCTTTCGTCACTTCCTGGGTGAAAGACTTCCTTATGTTGAGCTGAATGTTTAAAGCTTTGGGTGCTTCTGTAGAGCATTGCTTTCAAGCACTTATTTCTACTGCAGCTGGAAAGCTGCTTATGCAGAAGAGCAATTATTCTATTTTGCCTGAGAAAAATCAAAATATATATTTCTACCTGGTAGGTTTCCTCTGATATTCCCCTGGCTCTCTACATCTGTTAAACACAACTTGCTGTGTCTCCCTTCTCTTTGAAGACAACAAACATTGCTTCCATTTAAATGATAATGGTGTTCAAAAGCGAGCTTGTGAAAGGCTGGGCCCTGGCAAACACTGCAAAGCTTCTGGATATTTAAAGATGTGCATTTTATGTCCTTGCAAAATTTTTATGGTGTGAAGGTTGGCCTTCAGTAAACTTGTATGTTCCAAATCATAGATGTAACCTGAATGTTAGGCCATGTCATGTTGAGTTGCTGGTAGCAGTGGGATGCAGAAGGGGCTGCACATGACTGTAATAGCAATTCCCTGAGCCTTATAACTGGTGCAACTGGAAACAAGACTAAAGCTTTTTTTTTTCCTAACTCATAAATACCTACTTTTTTTTTTTAATCAGAAGTAGCAATCTAACTTGGCAAACTGATGTTCTGGATTTTAATTTCTTTTTATTCCTTAAAAATGGAATGCATCAATCTTGGCTTTGGTGCTGGCTGCTGCCTGGGCAAGGTATGGTCTTGCAACAGCTCTGAGTATTGTTTGTCCAGCAGGAGCTAGGTAGCATTAAGTCATAGAGCTGCAAGTGGCAAATCCCCTCATCTACAGTGCTTGAAGAAGTAGAAGTTTCAGAGATATAAGGGGATATATGAGTGAGGGAGGATTGTCCTTATGCCGCCTTTGAAGAGGTCTATTTGCAGCAGCAAGGATGGTGCCTTAAAAGGGAGCAGGTGAGCATTATGCAATCTTGTTTTATAGACAGCATCAACTCAGTAGGGGGGGAGTGTTATTGTTTAAGTGCAAAAAATAATCACAAAACAAGAAATGCTTGCCTGGGAGGATAACATAACATAAAGTGAGTCTGAAAGTCACTCATAAAGGACAGGATATTAAAGCCAGGGTAGGGGAGGGGCAGGCTATTCATCTATGTGTCTGTGATGTCAAAGACACATGCCAAATGGTTCTTCTGCAATTTGGACAACTTCCAGCAGAGATGTTCATGAGTCAAAGTGCAGAGCTTGGCCCATCTTCCACCCAATTCTCTGGGTTCTGGGGAAGGAGCAGTAAATATTTTGCAAGAGAGTGTGACTGGAGTAAACAGAATTGAACTGGAGCAGTTCAGGAAGCGTAGGGGTGACAAATCCTCCTGCTCATGAGACAGCTGTGCTCCAAAAGACAGACTACAGGAGAAGCCCCTATCTAAGACACAACTGCATGACAGTCTTCACACAGATGCTTTTTCGCCAAACTTGATGCTGTCGGTGTCTGAAAGAGGTAGATAGTTGAAGCCTCTGAGTGGGAGAGGTAGAGCCCTTCATTGCCTTGTGCCATCAGGCTGGCTGGCTAAGCAGGGGTGTCAGCCTCTGCTTGCATTTTGTTGTACTTAAAAAGAGAAGCAAGTAAAGAAACAACCTTTGCCAGGGATTACCTCCCACCTCCCCACCCCCCCCTCTTTGCACATATTGCTTGGTACCACAGAGTGTATCACAGTGTGGAGGCTGAATACAACTCCTGAACTATTTTCTCTTCCCTCCTGACAACTTTCACTGCATGTTTTTGCTGGTGTAAGAACAGCTTGGTATTTGTATTAGGGCAGCAAACAGTTCGTCAGTGGGGTGAAGATTTACTGTGCCAGTTGTTAAACATACATGTGAAGTAAGATGGATTCCTGCTTACAGCTTACAGGGGCAAGCAGGGCTATGATTATAGTAGAATTGTCGTTGGCCTTTGAGGACACCTGTGAATGACTTGGAGCAGTCACCGTGGAGATCTGTGCGGGAACCAAAGGGTGGTTTTAGCTTCGCCGACTCCTTGTCTATCTCAAATGACAGGAGGCTGAGATTTCAGGCAGACAAAATTCCTGTCCCCATGAATGGGTGCTGCCAGTACTCAGAGATTTCAAGGATCTTGCTTATTGCTGTTACCCCTCTTTCCTATTTTATTTGCTTCTTTCCTTGGATTGTTAGTTCTCAGACATTTTGTATTTGTCTTTAAACTTGACAGAGACGGGGAAAACTCTACACGCATTTGCTGTCCAAATGTGAAATATGACAGTTTATTTCAGAAATCAGCGAAGATGCATCTCATTACAGGTGTTAAAAATAATCATGGTACTGCTCAATGTATAGTGCAACCAAGTTGCTATTGTCTTCATCTTTATCTTTCTAAAGCTATATAGAATTACCTCATCCCGAATATCCTGGAGACTGTTTGTAGGCAGAATTCATGGCAAACATTGGTTATTCTCTCATAAATCTGAGGGAAATCTTTCCAGATTCTCAGGTCATGTCAATCAACTCTGCTTGCTTGAAGTTAATGATGCAACAACACTGGGAGTCAGGTGAGAACCTGAACTGTTGTGCTGGAACCTGATCTATGCTGTGTGCCTGCCTCTGGGTTAGACGAGAGTGAGAGGTTTCACTTCATCTCTGAAGAAGCATAAGAGATGTCTTTGTCCTTCCAGAGAAAGAGACTGCCAAATTTTGTAAGTTCTGAATGGAAAAGTATCAGAAAGGGGGAGGATGGTCTCCTGCACAAAGTGGCTTTTTGTTGTATATTTGCTTGCTCAGACTCCTGTTAGCATAGAGAAAGTGAAGCCCGTGTGAATGTGCTTAAGTTAGCTGATGTGGCCTGGAGACAGCAAGGATGTAGCTGCAGCATCATATACTGCTCACCCTAAGTGTTTCTGGTCTCCAAACAAGCTGAAGGATCTGTGTCTGTGGCATACTGCTGTTTAGATACTTGCACAGCTGGGACTTGGGCTTCACTTCCCTCCTCTTCCTATTAGGGATCATATAAAAAGATCCTTTGTAAAGCAAGTTTGTAAATAATTTAATAGCAGATATAAAAAGCTCTTTTTTTTTGAACTGGCACTTTTTTGTAAATCTGTCTGCATGAAAAATATTCCTAGCAAAGTTCACACAGAGAAGGCTTAAAGTTGTTACTAGGCATATAAATTGGCTGCTTTCTCATTTATATGCAGGCAACTTTCTCTAATTTATTGATCTGATTAGCATAGAAAATTATGGCATTCATTGTCACCGAGAAATCTCACTTAAGGAAGGTTTTATAAAGCTATAACTGAATGGAAATAGAAGAAAGTACATGAGTGGTTTTAATTCTTTTCTCTTTCAAAAACATTTTACTTTAGATGCAAAAAGATTTCAAAAAATACACTGATTGCAAGAATCTGTCTTTCTTAGATTGCTTCACCCATACGTATTTTGTTTTCTTCTATTTAATTCAGGGCAGAGGAAAAAGATTATTGAACTTAAGTTTTGAAGATCACAAGGGGAAAAAATAGCTTAGAGGAACTGTTCTGCAGCAACACAGGAAGACACTTAATTAACTTGGGCTTCATTTAAAACTGTAGTGTAAATCTTTTAAAAATTAATCAAAGTCTCTGCAGAATTATCTCTTAGCCAAGTTTTACAGTCAAAAGGGTCTTAAATCAGTAAGACCTGTCACTGGGAGAGCTGTGGTAGGTTTTCTCACATTCTCTGCAAGCTCATCTGCTCTTGGACTTGAAAGTCTTCCTTGGGTCCATTTGCTGTAGCAACAGCTGGCTTTTTGAGGCAGCGCATTCGCAGCTCACAATTAAACAGTATTCCAGCTAATTTGAGCTCAGGCAGATGAAGAGCATCAATGGCAGTGAGTTTTCCCCCTCCCACCCTTTGCTTGCTCAGTTTTAAAAAAACTTTATTTTACTTTAATGGCTCTTTAGAGACACGGTTGCTGGAATTCTCTCTTCATCGTGGTTTCCAGCTGAGAAATTGTTCTCCCTTCTTGCTGAGGCAAAAGGAGAAGAGTGTCAGCCCACACACGCTGCAGATGTGGAAGGGGGTAAACAGGGGAAGCAATGACAATTAAAGAGCATATGGTCAAAAATAAATCTGTACAGTAGTGCCAGTCCATATTAATCACAAGATTAAGAATAATAGCGTATCTGTACAAGTAGCATGCTAAATCTCCTATTACATTTACTAGCCTTCATATATCTGTATCTGTATGTTTATCAGGGTGTCTAATATGATATACTATGTGAAGTGAGGGAGGATTTATAGTACATTTTGTGTAAAGGATCTGATAAAAAACTGCAAAAAAGGCATGATAAAACATTAACATCTGGAAAGACGTATGCCACTGGAATAACACACACCAAATATGCGTATGAATGTATGGAAGAACAATAGAACTGAAGCTTTATCTTAGCAGAGCTGCAGTGTGCCAAGCTTTTTACATGCGGGTAGAAAATCTAGTCTCTAAGGTTTCATCTCAAATATAGGACTGTGAGGAGACTTCAGGCTGTATCACTGTCAACGTGTTACTTTGAGATCTTGCAGTTTTGTTAGTAGAAATAACTTCATCTGTTTTTGAGATGGGTCTGTGTCGTGGTTTAAGCCTCTAAAACTCACGAAGTTTTACTCACTCACTCACTCCCCTCTTTTTCTTCCCCCAGTCCGGGGGGAGGGGGAGGAGAAGCAAAAAAAAAATGCAACTCTCACAGGTTGAGATAAGAACAGTTTAGTAACTAAGGTATAACACAAATCACTGCTGCTACCACCAGTAATAATACAAGAGAAATACAAGGAAAGAGAATACGACTGCTCACCAAGCCCGACCCAGCCAGTGCACCCCCCCAGCAGCGAACCCCCCACTCCACCGCCAACCTGACCATGCTGTGCAGCCCCCGTCCACCACCACACCCTTCTGGGTCTCTGCCCTCCGTGTTCACATCCTGGACATGACGTGCTGTGGTATGGAATACCTCTTTGGTCAGTTTGGGTCAGGTGTCCTGTCGCTGCTTCCTCCCAGTTCCCGTTCCTCCCTGGCATAGCATGAGGCTCAGAAAGTCCTTGGCCAGACAAAACATTCTCAGGCAGTAACTGAAAACACTGGTGTTATCAGTGTTTTTCCCAGCCCCAAAATCAAAAACACAGTGCTGCACCAGCTACCAAGGAGAAAAATGACTGCTGCTGCTGAACCCATGACAGTCTGTTTTGCTCTGAACATGTGCGTGCCTTGGAGGGACTGAGGAACAGGCTGAACTAAGCTAGGAAAATTTTTCAGTGTGCATGAGGTTTTATCAACCAAACCAACACTTTTAATAGGTCTGCTTATAAAACTTGTGTTCTGCCAGGATCATGTAGGGAGGGGACAGGTGACCAGCCCTATCTTTGTGGCTGCATCTATATTAAGAGCACATGGTCTGGATAGTGAACTTGTACTCTGTGTGCAAGCATGAAGGTAAACTTGGGGTATATATATTTTTATAGCACTGTCTCAAGCCTTAGGCTTTGAAAAAGCCTTTCCAGAATGGCTGTTCTCCCATCATCTGTAATGGTGCAGATCTGAATCAATTATCTGTTAAAAAATAATCCATTGTGTTTCTCTGCTGTAAAAATTAAGCACTTAAGTGTCTTCAACTGTGGTAAAATATAAGGGATTTTTCTGTCAGTACTTCCATGAAGCTGTGAAGTTGCTGTTACCTGGGTTTCACTGAGGGAATGTGGAAATGGATGATTGCCCCTAGAGAGGGATATGGCCTGTGATGAGCATGGGTATGAGGGATGCTGGGTTATGGGTAGCAGCAACACCAGGCCAGGCAGAGCTCTGTGTGTTGCACCTATCATATGCTATTGGATGTTACTGAGCCTCAGATCTGAACCCAAGGAAAACACTGCTTTAGAGGAGCTCTGTCAGGCTATCTGATTTTCTCTGCAATTCGAAGGATTTTTTTGAAGGATGCAAAGGTTTCCATTCCTCTATTAATAGTGGTTTCAGAGGAAGGACTGTCACAAGTCTTGGGCTAAGTCATAAAAGCAGGTGCTCTGCATTAACTCTGAGACCCACTGGTGCACGCCTAGGTCAGATACCTGTCCTGATTAATACTTTGCTGAATTATATCTGTGTACTTGTCTCTGCTAGCAAAGCACTGAAGCATATATATAAAACATTGTTGAAAGTACTTAACTATAGTTAACTAGAAAATTATAATAATTCTTCTCTTGTACAGTGTTTTATGATGAGTTAATTTTCCTAAAGAATATGAATGTATCTTTAACAAGTGTCAGAGACACTGTTCCATATAGTGGTATTGGGGGTTCCTATTATTTTGATTTCTGTTCTTAATGTAAGAATGACAGAGGTGAGCATCAGGGCCCTTTGGAAGTATGAATGTACACTATGAATAATAGGCTGGATTTTCTTCATCTGGGGCTCATTCTCTGTCTTCGTCACCTGGTGCTAAGACTTCCCAAGTATGCCTCTGAATTTCTTATTTGCAGAAATAACATTATCTGGAAAGAAATATGATGCATATGCAAAATATTATCCGAAGTACAAGGTATCCTTGTACTTCTCATGAGCAATAGTTGCACCCCATTTATAAGCTTGTATCCATGTAGCTGTACATGGCAAGTCTAGTTTGCACAGAACAGGAATGGGACTGCTTCAGAAGCAGTGAGGATGCTAGTAAGGTGCCTGCTGGAGACACACTTCATCCAACAGGAAGGATAATAGAATTGCTTTTTTAAAATCAGCTCCTAAAATAGAGAACTTTATGACTTGATATTTCAATAGATATGGAATTATTTATCAGCCTTGCATGCAATTCACTCGATCTCACACATCCATCATGCAAAGAATACTATGACTCTGCCTCTGCCTGTGTTTGCCTCAGCTCCACCATCAATTGCTGTGTTTTCTCTCTACCCTTATTAAGTAGCTACAGTAAGTGGGGATAACAAATGAAAATCTCCCCTGCTCAAAGCATGTTCCGTTGAGTATCTCGGGTGGTGTGTGTTCTTGTGCCAGATTTTTGAGTACAAAGAGGATGCAAGTTTCTTTGAATTGAAAACGTTGTCTTTTAAACCTTTTCAGGTACAAGCACTTGCAGGAAACTTTTTAGATAGTCTGACAGCCACTTCTGTTGTTCTTGTCAGTGTCAAAATGCTCCTGTAAACCTAGTAACTGAGAATGAATGTGCTGCATGGCTGGAGCTGTGTTGTGGTTGTTGACAGGTTTGAGTACAAACAGAATGGCTAACAGGGGCTGAGCTGCTCAAGCATTACAAAGCTCCTCAAAATGGAAAGCAGTCATTAACACTGCTGAAGCTTTCTCAGGTGGTCAGTAACTTTCTGCTGGTCAGCATCTCATTATTCACACCAAGTCTTCCGTTCTTTCTGATTTCCTCCCAAGCACATGATATATTTGCAGCAGCCCTCCTAGATTTACTGTTTTGCATCTGAACAAGGCAGCAGCTGCTGATGCTGTGATGATGCATGCAATCTATGGCTGCCAGGTTTTTATTCTTGTCTATGGGGGCTTGCTTTGGCTGCTACTGGTAAGCTTATTGGGCATGGTCAGTGTTTTAGGATGGGCTAGAGACATGGTTAAAATGTAGTTAAAGGTCTGCCTAGGTACTCAAAGACATGCAAGTGCTTTAAATGTCCTAAACAAGATCATGATGTGAACAGGAGGAATTTCTTCCAGATGACTGACCTCATAAAAATGTTTTTGATAAGTTGCTTTTTTTTTGTGCATGATAGTTTTTGAACAAGTGCTCTTTTGAGATTAGAGTGCCAGATTATGCATTTGAACAATATAAAGGCCACAGCCAAAATGATGGCTTTGGTAGATGCCTTGATTTTTGCGGCAGACTGCAGAAAATTTCATCCTGAGGAAGAAAATACGATTTTGTTAGAGTGGACTGAATTAAAACCTGATTTTTATTTCATGTTCTGCTTTTGTTACACCTTTATGAGCTGAATTTTACTGCTGAGTGAGTGCAGTTCAGCTTGGTTATGCTCTCTTTGTCCATGCTGGGCAACAGCTGCCTTGCTATGAAGGCAGTCCTTCTTGTTGCAGCTCCTATCCCGAGGCTGAACTCTGCCTCAGTAGGGATGAAATGACCCCAAGAGTGTCCCTTCCTTCAGTATTTGTGAAACTGGGAGATTCCTGCAGTGGAGAGCATTAATGAGAGCTGAACAAATGAGTTTGGGGCTTCATCTTCAAGGATCTCTCAAACAGAGCTTATTTGGAGTGATGGTTGGGTTCTTTTAATGAAGCTGGAAAAGGGCTTTCAATGCTGGAGATGGTAACAGGATAAGAGAGAAAGATGCAAAAGTTCTGTGATAATTTTCACTTAAATTACAAATATTGGTTTTGTAGAAAAACAATTGATACACAAATGCTAATAGAAGTACATGTTTAAATCACTAAAAAGGTCACTTGTAGCCAGAGCATTGATCTGTCTGCTTGTTTCTCTAGACACAGGTGGAATAACCTCCAAGTTGTTGTATTTAATTGTTGTTCTGTGTTCCTGTCTACAGCCTTAAGCAATATCCAGAGCTGTTTTCACTGCTCAGCCTCCTTTTTGGTACCTGTTTATTCACTTCACTGATAGTCTGCATTTCTCATCAGTCTTTCTCATATTGAATGTAGCTCTTGAATCATCCTACCCCCTGTGGTTAATTTGCAGTTCATGCTGCATGTCATCATGGGTAGAGAGTCAAAAAAAGTTGGAAATTCACAGATTGTGAACAGTGAAATTTAAAAAAAAAAGTAAAAAAAAATTGACCTCATATTTGTGTGTTGACTCCACTACAAGAGAGGAGGAAGCAGGTTCTGATTGCTTTTCAGTGTATTTATCCACTCTGCTGTATGCCTTAGCGTGGGTGGCAAGATGCTCATTAAGAATTCTGGGCCAATTCAGAATGTTAATACATTAATATGCAAAGGTGCAGATACCTGTCTTGTTTTTATAATGCTATTCTATTTATATATTGTTCGGACTTGAAGGATATGAGAAACTCCATTCCCAGCTGCAGCAACATCCTAAATAAAACTGCTAAGTTCCTGTGGAAGTAATCTGGCAGCTTCCTTGAGTTCAGGTTCAGATCTCTCTCCTAATCAGCTCTTAAGTCCACCTTGAATGTCTCTATGTGTGCTCCAGCATCGCATGTACCCTCTTGCTCTCGTTGGCAGTTCACCATTGAAACCTCCTCCCATTACAGTGGAGTCCCCCACCACCCTGCAACTGTTTTGAGATAGCAAATAGGCTTCTTCTCATCTCCTCAGCTTTACCTCAGTAACGTCACTTGCTTTGGGTGAGATTTGGGTGTTTTTACTAAACACATGCCTATACAAGAGTAAAGGCACCTTTAAGCCTGATGTACCAGTATGGGTGATGGAAAAAAAGTTTTCCTTCATCTCTTGGGTTGATTGAATTGGTGGATGGATATGGGGACTTAAAATTTGCATATTGTTGGTCAAAGGTGTCTTACGAGTGTTTAATGGTCTCATGGGCCCATAAGGTTCTCTATTAGCTACACAGAAAAGGTGAAAACTCTGACTGCTCAGTTTCCACTAAAATCAATGGGAAGGCACATAGCGCTTTTAAATGTCTTGGTCTTAAGCTGAAGAAAGTGCCTCTGAAGGTGAATGGCTTGTTAACCTGTATGAATCCTGTGTTTCTTCCTCAGAAAGCCCAAAATGTTATTTGAGCAGTCATGTCTAATGAACATGATGCGTATTAGTGTGGCCTCTTCCTTAGGAGTGGGGAGGAAATCTCTATTTCTGATATTGGCACTTTGAAATAAAAAGTTCTTATAAGGACCAGCATGACCAGCTGAAGTAGGAGGTTTGAACAGGATCTTGACTTACAAGACCCTGTTTCAAGAAGAGAGGATACTTTTTTGTGTATGTAGATCCAGTAGCAGTGCTTTGGCCACTCGTACTTTCCACCCATGATTCTGTTGTCAGTTAAAGGCTTGGAAATTACAAGACAGTCCTCTGCAATTGCAGTAGACAGTAGTGCAGAGGGGTTTAGAGGACATAGATGTCGCAGACCCCCCCCCCAGTTTTAATTTTGAGCTTAGACACATAAGCAGTAGTTTTGAGTTTTAGTTTTGAAGTCTGGAATAAAATAATTCTGTAAAATAATAATGCTATCAGACATGGTACCTCACTGTGATCAGTGCAATGACATATCACTCTGCCACATAAAATATTTCTTGTGTTGTGCGGTTTCTTAGAGATGCAATTAAGGGTAAGTACTTTTAAGCTATGTCGAGTCAGGCATCAGGCAGATTTGCTGCAAAGGAAAATGTACTGCTTGAATGTAGTGTAAGCATGAGAAATACAAGACCTTGTCTTTGTATTTGTACCAAAGCACATCCCAAGGTAGTGGAGGAGAAAATCAGAACTGGATAATATGCTAACATTGTTCTGTGCAACACACCCTGCGCTTAGAAGTGCTCCATCAGCTTATCTGTTCACTAGCATGCATTTAAATCTGTCTTGCTTCATTTTTTGAGGGGTGTTGCTTTGCAAATACAAGGATCTTGTAAAGAAGACAAGTATTATTTGTTTCCTAGTGCCTACAGGTGATTCAGACTCTTCTGAGTTGCAGCAAAAAGCTTCTTCTGAAACAGCTGGCCTTCACATTAAATGGTTCACTCCCCTGGGCTGTAAAGAAACTGAGTGTCAGCCTCACTTGAGGCAGGAGTAACCTTTTGTTGCATAAATCCCTGCTTGAAGTTAATCCTGTATTTGAATGCATTGCTGTAATGCCTGCTGAAGTTGGTGATGCCTGGATAAGACCAACAAAGAATTGTCAGTACAGAAGAAAAATGATATGATGGTTCTGGTTGTAATGTTAGAAGTGCTGTATTGGTTCCAGTGCTAATTGTGGGGAAGAAAAAAAAATCAAATGCTCTATAATGGGCTATATTAAAAAATAAAATAAAAAAAAAAAGAGAAAAAAACACACACAAACCCCCAAAATGCCACCACCCACCCACCCCAAAAAAAAAAAAAAAACAACAAAAAACCCCAACAAATCATGTCTGGATTCATAGGTATGTGTATTGCAGAACGACTAATTGAAGCACAGGAAAGGTGAGCAATCTACCATTACCTTGTGAATCAGAACAATTTGACATGCAACCCAGAAGCCTGCCTTTAAGCTCTTTTACTGTAGGCATAAGACAGCTTTCTCTGAAGGAAGGTGTCTGGCTTCTTCCTTGGAATGAAATTAAATTAGCATGGCGGTATGTGCTTTGTACATCTGCTGTGTAATATGCTTTGCAAAATGCAGACGTCCAGAGCAGGGATGCAGATGCTCCACTACTTGCAGAAGTTAATGACAATTATCCCAGTCTTTGATGGCAGACGAAGTCGTGAGGCTCTCATTTCCACAATTCATCATGCCACCGAAGGCTTGCTGAGTGATACTTCATGACGGGCTGGTGAGAAAAATATACAAACTCATATGCTGGTGTTGCAAATCAATTCTGCAGCAAAGTGGAAATAACTCTTGTGCCAATAAGCAGCGAGGCCTATGAAAAAATACCCCTTTTCTGAATTTTCTACTTGCAGATAGCAGGAGAAGCCATCAATCATGTTAGAGAGCTTCTATTCCAGCGATGTTGTGCTTAAAGACATACCAGATGAAGTCAGACAAGACCAGAATATGCAAAGTCCCCCCCCCTTTTTTTTTCCTTCATTCCTTTCTAGAGGGTTGGGTATGAGAAAGGACTTTTTTTTCTTTTACTACTCGTTTTAAAGCAAACCTGCAGCATGGTAAAAGCGTGTATATTGGAGAAGTTTACTGTCAACTTGACTAAATTGCTTCACAAATGGCTATTAATCATACATTAATGAGATACACTTTGCTTTGGCAAATAGAGACTGTGGCAATTCTCTTTCCTTGGTACCCCAAGCAGGCTAAAAGCATGCAAAACTCATCTTACTGCACCATGGGGTGTTTGAAACTGCTCACCAGCTGAACAGAAACAAATAGCTGGGACGTTTTAACTGTCCATATTTCACTGTGTAAATTCAGAAGCACTTAATCATTCCTTCAAGGCCTCTTTTGTTCCTTTTCATTCTGCCTTGTTATGTGTGTTTGAAGCATACACTGGGCCACAAGAAAAAGGCTCCAGTACATCCTGTTCCAAATGCGCTCAGATAAGCATGTGCTGTCTGTTGTCTTGCAAAAATGATCATCATCTTGTGTGTAGGAAATAAAAATTGAAACCTACTAGTTGTCCTTTCAGCATCCCTTAAAATCCACCTGCGTTGCTAATGTCTACACTGAACAAAAGGAAAAGGGCATCATGCATTGGGATGCTGTTTCATTTTCTCTTTGGCAGAGATGAAAATACTACTAGATAGAGACTGTTTGCAAGATTGACATCTTGGATAAATTTACCTTTTCCTCTTTAATATAAAATAAGTCGGTTTGCACCACTAGAAAGCCTAATGCATTTTACAGAAATCAGTTTATTTTCTGAAAAAACTGAACATTAGTGACTTGTTCAAGATATCATGAGGCCCAAATCTGAAGTTATTCACAGGCAGTGGGAAACTCCACTCTACTCCTTCACATGCCTTGATGTGTGGCACTGCAAGCATAATATCTACTAGTTACTCAGGTTTAACTACAGTAGGAGCTGATGGGTAGCTTCTTAAATTACACCTACTTGGAGACAGAAAGGTTTGGCTGGCTGAAAACACACACTGTAATATGCCTACGCTTCTGAGCTCCCAACATGGTTCAAAGCTACCTGCAACCTGGCCAAATGATCACAAACTGATAGCTGTGGAATTGCAGTTTTAGAAGCCACTGATAGTCAATGAACAATATGAAAGCCAAAGAGAAGCTCTGTATTTCCAGTGGCTTTTACTGCTGGCACTTCATATGTCCTTCTCTGGTTAGTTCAACAGGCAAGTTCAAATGCATCAGGAAACAGACTAATACCAGATACAGCTGTCAGATGAAACTCACTGTCCAATTGATGAAATTTTAATTTACTTTGCTCTTGTCCTTTCCAAATGGTTACCTTTCAGTTTTCCTCACACTGGGTTTCTGTAGAGGTTCATTTTCTGAGGAAAATGTGTTTGTTCTCTAAAGGGTACCACAGTGTGTTTTCTTTTGGCAACAGGCTGATGAAAACAATAAATTATTCAACCTAAGAATATCTGAAATGATGACTTACTGCTGGTTCCTATTTTTTAGGCCTTGTTTTCATTAGCTTCTACATTAATAGTCCAAATGTGCAGTTGGATTGAAATGTCCTGTGAAATTGCCCTTCTCTCCTCAAATTGGGAAGCCCCGAGCCTCTAGTAACTGTTGTGAGTTGGTGTTCCTCATTCTGTGAAATAAAATATGGTCTGGATTTGACAAGAAAGATTAATCTGTAACCACTGGTTGCCACCCCCCTGCTCCAAAACAAAAAAAGCACTGCAGCTATACAGCCACAGCAAGGGTAGGAGTTGTTATTAAAGAAAGCATCAAAATGACCTTCTCCCAACTATTCTCTGCTTCACCTCTTTCATAATGAAAGCAAAGAAATAAGTTCAGAGGACACATGCACCAAGTACACTCTTGAGTAATTTTAGCTTTCTCATTCATAGGGGAAAACTAACACTGCAGGTTATCACCATCAAAATAAATTTGTTTTCACCTTGCATAAACTAGGCAGTGTAAAATATTGCTTCTTTGTGTGTTGAAATCGAATACTGTGGTAGATGAAAACAGATTCTTTGCACTGATGAAAGTCTTCAGAGCTGCGCAGGTGAGTTAAAGCCTCTGAGCACTATTCACAGGAGAAACCTTCATGCCTTTGAGTAAACCCATTTATTTCAAAGTGATCTTTGAAAGAGATGGTAAATGCCCATTTGATATGCAAATTCTGGGTTTATAACTGCATGGGGTATGGCCAACAAGTATGTGACCAGCATATTAAAAATACTTTGGCTGCACAAGCTTTAAGCCATTTTGAGGTGTTTAACACAGGACAGCTCCTGAACCAGACAGCCACATGGGGGGGACCATTGCCAGGGCCAATAGGATCCTGGTGGTAGAGGGCTCCCATCTACTCTTAGGTCTTCATGTATATTTTAACACATCATAGAATGGTTTGGGTTGGAAGGGACCTTAGATCATCTGCTTCCAACTCCCTGCCATGGGCAGGGACAGCCTCCAGCAGACCAGGTTGCTCAAAGCCCCATCCGTCCTGGCCTTGAACACTGGATGGGGCAGCCACAGCTTCTCTGGGCAACCTGTTCCAGTGCCTCACCACCCTCAAGGGAAGCACAGAAGGCAACCCAAACATGTGAAAGCTCATGGTTTTTTAGCCCCTTTTATTGTTTAGGTCATTCTGATTGACTTGCCACTTTCAAAACTTGTTTCATGTAGCAACTCTATTGTAGCTGAGAAGTGATAAACCTTACGTTTTTCTGAGCAGTGCTTTTCTTAAATACTTTTTTCATCTACCTATCAATATTTCTAGTGCTTAAAAAAAATAGCTAATTTTTATGTTATGTCTTAATAATTACTTTATCTCAGACTAAGCTAAACACATTTAGGGTTCATCTGTTCTGCCTTAAAGAGATCTGGACTATTCTGCGCTGAAATACACCACCCCAACCCCCCCACCCCCAAAGATCTGTATTTGCTAAAAATATGCTACAAGCTAATGCAGACTCCCATTTCATATGTCCAGGAGAGTACTTAAAGTGGTTAGCTATTCCTTCATGGGTAGCAGAAAAGAGGGCTAAACATCCATGAGCTTTCGTGTTTGGCTTGTATTCTGTGCTTGTTAACAGAAAATATGTAGGTGATGCCCCCCAAATTCATCCTGAGCATCTCCCACGGTTGTGGAGTTTACACAAAGACAACAGATTCTCCTGTGTTTAATCTTTTTTGTGCTGCAGATGATTCCTGGGAGTCCTGCTATACAGGCTTTTTATCTGGGCTGTGTGTTTCATATTTCTCCTCAGCACCAATTGTGTTCTTTTCTAATGCAGCTAAACATGGAAACATTTCCATATTTTTAGTGGGTCCTGGGAATTTTCCTTTCAGGTTTGAGAAAACAACAAGCTGACAAGCTGCTTCTTGGCATGACACAGCATGTGTTAATCTGTGTCGTTTCCAGGCTACTTTGTTCATAGTTAATTTGTTAAATTCTTTGTGAGAACAGACATGTTCCCCACTGAGCAATCGGCACAGCTGCAGGGATAGCCAGTGGCCAAACAGAGCCCACTGTGCACTGTGTATTCAGAGCTGGGATGTGAAGTCAGACTCAGGGCAGCGTTCTCAGAAGAACATACAACTACTTTGGGGTCGCCTTTGTACCCAGGACTGATGGTAACACCAGCCACTGCCCACAGAGTTGTGTGCAGCCTCAATCGTTACCCTGTAAAAGGGAGGAAACAACAGTGCTTTTAGTCATCTTTTTTCTTCTCAAGGTCCGTTTCATGCTTTTTAACACAGTTTTGGCTCATGCTGCATATGGCACTGTGCAGTTTCTCTGACGTACTAGATTTGCAATGTACTCCCTAAAAGAATAAGAAAAAAAATTCTGGCGAAGGGAGATCAAATAGTGTTACTTAGCCAAAAAAATAAAAGGGGAAAGAGGCAGAGAAATTGAGTCATAGTTCTAACTTAACCTTGATGTTCACAAAAAACATATTCCTATAGAGTATCCCTTAAAGCGGTAGTATCCTAAGATCCCTCAAAATATGAAGAAAAAACCCTGCAGATCCTAGCTGTTATTCCTAGAAGCCTCAGTTGATCTTTCTCAATTTTGTGAGGCTCCGAATTTTAACTCTTCTGTCACTGAAAATCAGGTCTCAAAATAGCCCAGGCTGCATATCAGCCACTTGTGTAAATGCTGGGGGAAGCAGGAGAGATTAAACCTTTTGTGTCTATCCCTGGTTTTATGGAAGGCCTTTCAATAGGCCATTGATATGAAAATGCTACTAGACAAAGAGCACTTGGCAATTTGTGCATCCCCACACATTTCTGTGAAAGATTAGAAGGAACACACTGCTGCAAATTCCTTTACAAGTAAAGCATGTAATCCAATTTACTTCTGTGACTCTCATTAATCTAGTGTTGTATTCAGATGTCTATTTATGCATAAGAAATTGCAATCTTTTTTCTTGGTTTTCTGTTTCAGAAGTCCTGTTGCAAGAATCTGAAGCATCTTTTGGTCCAGCTGTTGAAGCTCTAGGTTAGTCCGCAAGATAAGGGGTTGCCCTCTTTACCTAAGTGCTGATGGGCATTATTCAATGTGGTGCACTATCCAATGCAGTGCTGGAGTTTAGGGAAGAACCTTTTCCTAAACTTCTATTGGTCGTGTTAGTGGTAGTCTCTGTGATTCAGAGCTAAATATGGACTGTGCTGTTTCAGTGTTGTTATGGGTAAGATTCATCGCATGTTCAGGAAGTCTGGTTGACCATGGGCTGACCTGCAGGACACTTTTTTGTTTAAACTTTATTACACTTCATGAACACATTGCCTGCAAGTTGTGAAGAGGGTTCTGCCAACAGGAAAAGGTCAAGATGAGATCCAAGTGTGTAGAGATGGCTTTGCCTCATGGAAGTAAATAAATGGTTGAACGAGTAAGGAAGGAGGAGCAGGTCAAGTTTTCTGGAGAGTTTGGTTCCTACTTTTCTCCATCATGAGGCAGAATTTTGAAGGCGCTCATCTCCCAACAGTTCACACAGAGGGTAAGGATTGCCCTTGGGAGCAAAACTTGCTTTTAAAGCTCCATGTCCTCTTAAGATAGACATGGGAGAGTTTTTGATGTTAGTACTGTCTTGTCTCCTTTAGGTAGACAATGGAAAGAAGAATGACTGCCTCAGACACATACATGCCCCTTTTTCTACCCTTTTGCAATTTGCTTGAGTGCTGTATGAGCAGCTGGCTTTTTATTGCATGGTGGTAAGGACAGATTCACTGCTGCCCTTCCTGAAGTTATTTCATACAGGCAGTCCTTGTTAACCAAGAATCATTTCAGGACCCAGGGTTGAGAGTTTGAACAGATCTCTTGACTTGCCCACTCCACGTTTGGTTCCTACAAACCCTGTGTGGTAGCCCTTCATACCTGTCTGCCTGTCAGTGAGGGGGACCCATTGCTGCTTGCAGGCAGTCAAAAACTATGAGATGACTTTTGAAATGCAAGTGATGTACCAGGCTAGAACACCACTGTAATTGAATGGTTGGTGTTTTAGTTTATCACGAGGCATTGCTTTCTCTGTGAGCAGAAATGGGATTGTCAGGTACATGCTAAACACTGATCTGAACCACAGCTTGCTGTTTCCTTAAACCAGATTGCCATGATTTATTTGGTTTATCAGCGCTAGAATTGTAGCTCAGTGCACTTATTAATTTTAACAGCAACCATTTTAAGACACTTTATCTCATCTCCTCCTTTTGGAAAAAAACAGCCAACTTGTGCTATGTTGTGTCCCACTCAGCCTCAATGGGCCTCCAAGTCTCCCTTTTGAGTGGGAGTGACTTTCTGGAAGATGGCATTTAAAGATCAGAATGGCAAAGCTCATTTGTCATGTATTTCCCAGTGTGGCCACGCTTGATGAGAGGAGAAGCAGGCTTTTACTCCTCTTTAAGGGTAGTGTGTTCATCTTCACAGTCTGTGTCCATTGAGAACCCACCATATTTGTATGGAGACTCTGGTGAACGTTAGAGCAGCTACTGACTTGGAGGGGGGAGGGATACAGCCTGCCTGTCTTACAGCAGATCCTTCAGTATGAAATCACTCAACCTTATTGCAGAATTTTACTATCTAAAGCCTGCCCGGTGATGCTAGTAACTTAGAGGCACATATTGCCCAAGCATTTCTGGCAAGCTTTTTGCACCTTCTGCAAGCCAAAAATAAAAGCCTGTCTCTCTTAGTGGAGACAGCATTGAGCAAACAGCTGTCAGCCTGTGCTATAGCCACATCTGCATTCCTGAGAAAACCAGAGAGAAATAAGTCTACACTCATTTGATAATAACTACAATAATGTGCTGAGATTATCTGGGCTATTTTTTCTTTTTCTTTTTTTTTTTTTTACCCTTCTTCCTGGCTGGGGGGAGGAGGGGGAGTTTGTTATAAAAGGTCAAACACATAACTTTGCAGCCTTCAGCCATCTCTATTCTTTTCTTTTGCAATTCTTCTCTCTGATTAAACTTCCAGATAAGTCTAGGCACTGTTGCCCAGCCCTTCACATTTAATGATTTTATGCATCACTTGCTCTTGGCACTGCTCACAGGTCTGCCATCTCCACTGCAGCCTGCGATCTTCTCCTCTAAATGTTTGACATCCACCAGCATTTCTCTTTTGCTCCAAGATGCGTTTTTTTCTGGAGAGGGAAAATGATGGCGGACAACCCTGAGACAAATTGCCTAATACCCAAGGATTTTCTTTCTCAGCTCTGCTAATGGAAAGAAATTCTTCCCATCCTATTTAACTTTTTCTTATAAAAAGGCAGAGGAAAAAAAACCCTACAATTTGTCCTAGACCCAGATCCCTGTCCTACAGCTGAACCGGTTTAAAAGATTAGAAAAATGAACATGCAGCCTTCCTTAGAGGGTGCTACATGGGAAGCAAGCTCGTTAGGCCAAAGAGAATATCTGTTTTGGTAGTGGTGGTGGTGGTGTTTGGGTTTGATAGCTGTTGGTTGGTTGTTTTTCCTCCTTGTGAATCAGAACATGCAGTTTCTATCCACTTATTCAGTGGTGTTTATCAGAGATGAGTAGACTTAAGAATGGAGTGAGGATGGCAAAGAGAGAATGGCTGTTTATGATGTCACCTGAGGAAAGTGACCCAATGCCAAGGTAATCAAGGTGATGTGGCTTAAAAAAAGGAAGAAAGAAAATTATTCATATTTACATTTTGAATACATCTCTCTTGAATTCTGTGGATGTAAAATGATAAATGTATCAAAGTGTTTAGTCAAAATAAGTTAAGGGCCACTTGCAGCTTTTAAATACAGTATAGTAGACCCCAGCTGAGGAAGCTGTTAAGACATGGTTGGTTGATGCCCATGTGTGTAAAATTATTCAGTATTTCTGTTTTCTTTACTCTTTTCTTAACCTTGTGCTGTTGGCTGCTGTGGAAGACAGGGTACTGGACTAAATGGGACTTGGGGTCTGATGCAGTACATTTATTCTTATAATTTAACTAGAAGAAATTGTGTTTTGTGTGCCCAGAGGGAGAAATAAGAATTTGCTATATAAAATTGCAATTCCAACATGCACTGGAGATGATGAAATGTTTGCTTACTGAATTTGACCTGTAAGAAATTCAAATGGCATTTGGCAACAAGGCAGTTTATAAGAAGAGCAGTATGTCTAGCAGGTGTTGCCTCATGTCTTCTGAAAATGTTTAAGATGGACCATATCCACTTGGACATGCTAAAGCACTAGACATGGTAAAGGATTCAGCAGGTTAAATGGAACAAAGTGAATTATGTCAAATGATGAGTTTTGCATGTTTGATGCAAAAGCCATCACCTGAATACCTCTTGAGGACATTAATTGAAGGATCAGATGCTCACAAGACATCCTCCTTGTCCCTCATCCACCCTAGTTGGATTTTAGGATTCCAGTTAACTTATTCCATGTGCTCTTGAGTCAGCAGTGGGGAGGACACATCTGACTTCTACACAAAAGTACTATTACGGCTAATGCCACAATAACCAAAAATGCATGCTGGACAAGGAGGAATCCACAGTGTGTGTAAGATGCTTTCCAACTCATCCAGTTTCTTGGCCCTGTTATGTGTGTGTATGTATATATATATATGAATAGCGTAAAAGGATATGCAGACAGGTATTTGTACATCACATGAGGAGTCTTTTAAATCACTAAGGGTCATAATTTACTCTACCTATCATGCTTTGTGTTTACCTCTCTTTGTGGTGTTCATGTCACCTGTACTACTATTGTGACTTTAAGCATAAAAGCTAAAAGGAATACACTGCAGTAATACTTTATTGTTATAGAAGACTTTGTAGGGTCAATTATGTATCATAGGCCTTCCCTAGGCATGTTCTGATGGCTGCTGGAGAGACAGAATATGAGTGAATGCTGAGTTACCTTTGGGGAATGTACTGTAGCGAGTAAAGACAAACAAACAGTTTATTGCCTGGGTAATGAAATGTTGGTTTCTCCATTAAAGAGATTATATTTGAAAACCACTATCACCTTCATTACCTGCATACCAGAACTTACCTTCAGGGTCACACTCAGGTCTTCTAACAGCCAATAGTATCATGAACACGCAAATCTCATATTTGCTATTTTGGATAGCTGTGATGTCTTTTACTGTAGCAACAGCAGTTGGACCATGGCAAACAAAGAAAGAGGGAACTGACCTTGAAATTTTTAAGATAGTGTTTAAAGTGCATGGAAGTGTGTTTTATGGAACAAAGGCTAGAGACTATACAGTTGAGGTCTTAAATAATTGCTATGATGATGTGGTGTGATATGCATTGAAAGAGATTTCTATGACTTGGAAATAATTAACATTTACTAAATAATATTGGAATTAAAAGTGTGACTTTCAGAGGGCACCAGTTCACCAACATTATGCACTCTGTCTTCTCTATGGAGTTTGTACTAGCAATTACTATAGTAGTTCATTGCCCTTTGTAATATAATCTCTTTCTGGCTCTGTGGGGATTACCACGGCTATGAGTATAGAAGTACCCCATTCATAGATGCTGTGAACTCAACTGGTTGCTTTCTGGAATTTACAACAGCAAAGAGCATAGAAACAGCTTCTTCAGTACCACCACCAACTCATTTTGTCTGTGTTAAAAAACAAGAGAACTTTGTTCTGATCTCTGAAAATGTGATTTTTGTTTTTAATAGTGCTATAAACCCTGTGAGGGCCAGCAGCCTGAGTGGCTGATATCATAACTTTCACATTAGTGTTATAAGCAATAAGTGGAATGTTGAGCTACCTAAAGACTGAATGGGGTCTCCAGAATTACACTGGATGGTGAGAAAATAATGGGTGTTAAAAACTTCCTCCCCAGGACTGTCATGAAGTTTCTAGTTATTGCATGTCAGATTGTTAGCCCCTCTGCCTCACTAGTAACCTTCTATTTAATTTGCATTGCCAGGTTTATGCATTCAAGCTATTATTAGCAGCACAGAAAGTAAGGCCAGGCATTAAAAGTGTGTTACATGGGGTCATTTTAACTAAATGAACATTTGAAAGTTTTATTCCATCGCTTGTCATGCAAGGTTGTTTAAGTCAACTTTGGTTCTTATGTTTATGTTCCATTTGACAAAATTTACATAGCTTGACTTCTTTATTTTTTTTCCTAGAATGGAGATTTTAATCTAAGGACTTCCTTAATACAGTCTTAACTAGGGTTTTGCTGGGTTTTTTCTACTGTAAAAAAAAACCAGTTTTATTTTTTGTGCAAGGACTACTGAGAACCATCTGCTTTGGAGATCCCAACTTCTAGGCCACAGATGGTAATTAAAATGGCTTCAAAGAGTTTCCAAATCTTGCTGTGGCACCTTTCAGAAATACATGTTTAACTTCTGCCAAGGCTTGGGGATTCATTTTTCTTTTTCCTCCCTAAGGGAGGGTCACTTTTTCTTGGAACAGATCCCATCTTCCAGACATGTACTGAAGGCATATTTAAACATTAGCTTTGGGCTGTGGACCAGCTTTTTGTAGTTCCCCATTGTGCTAGGATAAGGGTCCATGTAGCCAGAATTGTGGAAATTCTACATACAGATTTTGCCTTTGAGATTATAGATCAGATTATCAAATTCCAAAGGATTAAAGTTGTTTTACTTGGCCCTTTACCAAGTAAGTTAATCAGCTGATTTTCTTGAGACCATGGCCTGCTGCAGAACTATACTGCCCAGTTGCTAAGTTTCCAGTCTGGTAAATGAATCTCTCCATTTTAATTTCCCATTGCATTTTCATTAATGATACATGTGAACCTTTTGTCCATCATGGGAAGAAAGAAAAGTAATAATTTTGTTTCCCAGCCACTGGGGTCTATACCATATACTATAGCTGTAAAATTTCAAATCAGTTTTGTGTAAGCAGGACATGGACTTCGAACAGGTTAGACCTTCTGACAAAAAGAAACATAGCGTGACCTTTTGCAAAACTTACCTGTGCAATCATGCCTCACTGTTTAACAAACAGGGAGTTTTAAACCTTGCCTTGAACTCCAGTTTCGTGTCTCTTACTCCCTGAAGAGCTTTATTCTAAGAAATGGTATTCTAGCACAGTGATGATTCCTTGAAAAGTGGGTAAAAGGTGGATTTGACACATGTGAGAAGGTCAAAACTGTTCTGTTTTCTACTGGAATTTTTAGCCTGGCTCTAATCATTGCAGGTAACACTGACAAAATTTACTGACCAGTATTCACTAAAATTGGTGTAGTGTTTTCTGCAATGGCCCTTGCAATGTTTGTAGGTAGGATTATTTCTTTTTAAATATATGAGAGCAGTTCACCTGTACTTTGAAGATATTTTCGCCCCTGATAACTGTATCATAGACATTATTTTGTTGAGGGCAAGTCTAGGTGTTGTGTTCAGTCTTCTGACCTCCCATGTACTATGAAAAATAGCAGAAGCTGTAATTAACCTTTTAGCCTAGCTAGAAATACCACTCATTAAGAGAAGGCACGTTTCTTCATTCACTGGACTTTTGACAATTTTCATGGACATAGAAGACTGAAAGAGTATCGTGTATACTTTCCAGTATGTAATCTTAACTTCCACTTAAACATGTTGCTGCTTAAATAAAGTACAGTGCGGCTGATAAAAGGGCTCTGTACTGTACTTCCTTCGACTGCTCTTAAAGCTAGTTGCACCAAATGCCTTGTAAAAAGTGGTTTGTAATGCTTTCTGCTCAGGTGGCAAACTACCAGACTAAGAAGAGGCACCATTTTTACAGGCCAGGCTGCAGGAAGTAAGTCTCCATTGATTATTATTTTATTGATTATTATTTTTTTCCCTTTGAAGTTTGGGGATACTTCAGGCAATGTGTGAAATGCTCACACTACTGAAGAGAAAAATCTTACCAAAGTTGTGACTAATACTGTCTGGTTTTAGCAGAAGTGCAGTGCAACATGATATCTTGTACTAAAAGCTTAATTCAATCTGACCTTCCTTTTACTGGTTTTGTAAGCCACATGATACTGTTCATCTTTTGTAAATGGAAAAACTTAAGTCCTAAAATTCAGTTTCTCAAATAAATTCTCAGTGAAAATAGATTTTAAGTTAATATTTCATTTATGAGAGAAGGTGTAAAACCCAATTTTTTTGCGGGGGGTTTTTGTTGAAACAAATGAAAAATAATTTTAAGTATGCCTGCAATAGTTGTTTGAGTTTTCTAGTTTAAGCTCATATGAATAACTGTGGGAAGCATTTTGAATTAGTTACCCGGTTGGAGATCCAAGTTGTATTTCTGGATTTCTAACTTTGTGCATCCCAATTAAGAGAAGATTAGGCACTTCTTCCAGTTGAGTAATTCTTGTTGCAGCACACATAGTATTGTGTGGCTGAAAACTCTTTTTGCCCTTGGGTTGAATTACTCTGTACCCCTTTTTGAATAAATGGCATATCTAATAAATGAGATAGTAGTTTTCATGAAAGACTACAAATGTGTCCTTGGAACCTTAATGAATCTTTCGAGCATTGGTGGGTTTCTTTAACCTTTCAAAGTCCATAAGGGAGCTTCAGACCAATTCTGCAGTTGCTTGACTTAGGGACTTCACCCCACTCTTGGCTGACTCAGGCATATGCAGAGAATCAGATTTTGTTTTCACACTGCAGTTATCTGGGTGGTCTTTTTTTAACAGAGCAAAGCCCATGTAATACTTAATTTTGGTTAAATTGCCTGCGGTAGTGTCCATTAGCTAACTCCTGCCACTTTGCTGAAGCAAGGTTAGTGCTATCAAACCCAGAACATTTGTCAAGTGGTGAGTTTAAAGAATGAATTGCCGTGTATAGATGTGAGGTCTTGGTGAGCAGGGCTGAAGTTAGACACCACTGAAGTTTCCTCAGAAGGGGAAGCTATAGCTGGAGAGGTGAAGAAATAGTGAGATTTAAATGACTGGGTTTTGATTTGGCTATCTAAACAGGTTCTCTTTCCTAGGGTGGATGTTCTTACAGGTACTGTATGGCATATTAAAGTAACCTGTGTCTTGTCTACTTTCATGGGTGAGATGTTTCAAATGAGCATTTCTTTGTAATTTTTTTAGCTTTTTCATAATCAACACAGAATAAATCCTGGTACTTTAGCAACACCATATCATAAGAAACCTGAAAAGCAGATGTTTCCCCCACTGAAAATAAGTCTGCCCCAAAAATATCAGAGCTGATTATTTCACTTGCTGTCGTGCACTGTTGCGTGGCATTTACTATTTGAGTTACTTTGCATCCTGACTTATGCAAAGATGGCCCAGAATGAAATTAAGAGAAGCTCTTCTCTTTTCTTTCTTCATTGTTCCCCACTGAATGACGCTTGAGCAAGAAATAAGGCTTTTTCCCAGAGGTGGTAAGAATGGTGATTTTTTTCAATGTGCTCTGCAATGTAGATGAAATTATACAGGAAAACAAAGGCTTTTGTCTTTAGTAGATCATGTGAAAATATTTACTGGAGATAATAATGTTACCCAGGGGAAGCTGACAACAACTTGAACATGAAATGCAGCGATCAGGAGATCCCAGATTATCACATTATGCTGACAACATGAAAGCCTCAGTCATGTTTTTTGAGAGAACTAGATTTTTGTATTGAACTCAATCATTAGAAGGCTTCCTCTGACCTTGGCCATTTCTAACCAGACTCAACTGCTTGCTGACACGGGTAATTTAATTGCCAGTGGCAAATGAGCATGCCTCTTCAAATAGCCCTCTGTGTGTACCTTAATATCAGAGCAAGATTGGCAGAGAGGGATTATCAGTTGTTAGTTGGAGTAATAGAGTTAGTTGTGTGTACTTGGATCCTTATGACCACAGCGACTGTGTCAGTAAGTGTGGTAAAAGATGCTACTTCTCTCCAGAAGCATTTCTCTTCTGGGTTGGCCAGACACTTCAGTGTGCCTGTCTTACCTGCTCCTTGGTCCTGCAGGCCTGAGAGAGTTAGGTGGTGGTTAGTGCAGCAACAGCTGCTACTTACAGGGGGTGAGAGTACGTTTTCTGAAGCAAGAGCAGCAGCATAGTCTTCAGATCTGGATAATACACATAGGCTGAGCTAGTCCATTAGAGTTTCTGTAATTCTTGAATGCGGGATTCTGTGGCTGAGCATAATCCCTCTTTACATTTAGCTGAAGGACACCTTATTTCTCCTTTTCATTGGTTTTGTCAGGAGACCTAGTGCCTAATGGATTCAGATTAGGAAACTAGTCTTTGGCTAGATGTTAGATTATTATATTAACCCATTTTTCTTGTGATAACCTCATGATTAGTGCTAAAATCTTAAGTTGGGCAGATAGTTTTGGGTAATAAAATGATTTTCTCTTGTGAAGAACAGACTTTATTTTCTTCTAACACTAATAAATGTAAAAATGGTCTGAGGCTTAAGTTTCAGAATTTGCTTAGGGTTATTTAAAAAAACAAAACAAAAAACCCCAAAACAATCATCACCACAGCAGTCCCAAAAAAATACACAGAAAAACTCACCCCACCCCCCCCCAAAAAAAAAAACAAAACCAAAAAATCACCAAATAAGCAAAAAATGAATTTTATTCTCTTTGTCTTAAAAGCACGTTTTGGAGCCAAATCCAATTTTCAAGCTTTGCAAGTCTCACAGCATGTAAGCCAGAGCACATATAGAAGACACGTAGCACTTAAAAATTTGGTGTGGGTTTGGATTTTAAGACTGCCTAGATTGGGATTAACAAAATACGGGAGCTGGATTAGAACCTTCTTTGCCTATTCACACATGAATTGTAAATTTAAGCAAAAGCATTTCCTCACTCGAGGAAAAAGGCCTCACTATCCAACATGTGTTAAAAATGCATTTTGATAGATAGCCCTTTGCCTTTAGCAGCCTCCATCCAACAACTGCTATTCCTCTTTCACTACTGCTGCAGCAGCCTGGAGATTAACTGCTGTCTCCACTGCCTTTCCCAATACACGCACTGCAAAGAGCAAGTAGAAATCAGCATCATAAAAACATGTTCCTCGTCCATGAGCTAAAATCATGTGAACAAGATTGCATGACGGTTTTACTCAAGTATGGCCAAAAGTGAGAGGCCGGGGGACTTCTGATGGTCACTTTGTCACTGAAAATGGAAATGCTTACCAGAAAAATAATATTTTCACTGACAATATGGGGTAATTAGTTTCCCAGGGAGAAGATGCTAGTAGCAAGGGGCTTTACACAGGCAGCCTTTGTCATTTTATGGATGCTCATCTGTCAACTGTCAGGTTGTTTCAAAAGAACTTATGTGGTCATAATGTTTTCCCTTTGCACCTTTCCCATCATGGTGGCCCAAATTTGCCTAAATAACCATTAGTTGTCTTGTTTGCCCAGTCTGGGCATTACAATGAGTCAGGAGGTAGCAATGTTGCTGTGGCTGCACAGCATGGAGGATTTGTCGGGAGAGCATCTAGCGTGTTATCATGGCTTTGATGCAGAAGATGGAGTTACAGGACACATGTTTTACTTTTTCAGACAAGGTAGGTTTAGCAAATTGAATAGGATTTCCCTAGGTGGTAAAAGTAGGGGAAGGTCTGAACTTTGTTCTTGTGTTGGAGAATGTCCTTCTCAGTTTGAATATGTTGAATAAAGACATACCACATTTCTATTAGTCTTTCCCACCTCACATGTTGTGGCATCTTTCCTAAGGCACAATTATTCTTTAGCTGTGACATTGGAATTAATGCAAAGAAACATTAATTTTCCAAAGCTGGATGCCTCATAGGATGCAGGTGCCTAGACGGTGACAGAGGTAAAAATGCTCATTTATTCTCCTAGAGGAGGCCTCACTTATGAAGTGGTAAAGAAAAGGATTTAGGCTAAAACCTGAGGGAAGTTTGGTCTCTTGGAAGCCACAGTTGATGCTTTGCCATACCCCCCCCCCCCCCGCTTTTGCTTCCAGCTGCTGGTGCTGTGGCAGCTGCTGAGTGCGGACAGTCATCACAATGCAGAGAAGGGAGAGTTTTTCAATGGAGTATTTACCCATTTTCAAGATTGTATCATGGCTGCTTGCTGGAGCCTCACTTCCTGGCAAGACTGGTTTTGTTTGCTTTTGGAACAAAAGAGTTTTACTGTCTTTCTGCTTTTTCGTGTGTAGTGTCATTTTTAATGTCGTAGCTGGGGCAAGAACTGCACTAGAAATAATTTGGTTTTACTCAACACCTGATACATGAGGCTGTCATGATGAATCTTTTGAACTTTAACCTTTTCTGGAAAAGAAGCAGGAAGGTGCTTGAGATGAGTATTAGATAAGGAACCTGCAATCTGGGCTTCAAGTATTTCTGTGAGAATTCATTGACAATTGCAACAAAAAGGTTAAAAATGTAACTTGAAAATCTATGCGGAGGAGGGGGGAAACCTAAACCAAGATTGTTTGTCCTAAATAGCAGTAATATTAATGGCTTTTTTTAGCAAGGCAAATAGTATTATAGTTTGGACTGCTTGTGTATACAGCCTCTAGTATTTTGTTTTCGTTCAGTAAGTGAGTTGGCTGTACAGAGATCCCAAAACGACAAACACGAGTTTGTAAGCCTTTTCTGAGTGTGACTAGAGAAATGTAAAAACTGAAGGCCAGAGACCTCTAGCTCTTTTCAATTTCTATTTGTGTTGCTCAGTGACACTTAAGAGTAGCTGCAAATGCTCCCTTGATGGAGTCGGATTGCTTCTTTATTAATTCCATTCATAAATACACACTGGGTGTCCAGTGGAGCACTTAAAACCCTGATAATCAAAAGCTTATTGTGTGTTTGAGAAGCTTGAAAGGGAAACTGAAGTAAATACCAAGGGAGAATAGAATAAAGTTAGAGTTTTTCTTTTGAAGCCAGCAGGAGATCATCTAAAGTATAATGTTAGGCACAAGTTTTACTATCAAGGTTGTGATGCGGGGGGTGTAAATATATGTGCAATTACAGTAGTGAAATTGGTGTGTCATGCATAATTAATCCTGCACTCCACAGATGGCAGAATCCCAGTGCAGCATTAACAGCTATCTGATGGCCTCTGTGCGTGATTTGTAAAGGAATTGTACCTTTACGTCAGATCCATGTTTAGCTTTGACCCACACAAGTAGCCCAAGGTGAAATTCATGTGAAAGTAATAAAAATAGAGTATTTCTTTCTTCAATTGTGTCTTTCTAAAAATATTGACTTTGAAAACTGTTTTCTTTGAGAATTTAGCTACTAGTGTGCTGTATTAGTAGGGTTCTCTTATCAGTGAATGTGTATGGAAAATTAAAAGGTAGTGTTTGCGCTCTGCTAAAATTGGATTGGTTAAATTAATCTGATTATGTCTATCCAAGCTGTGCTGCTTCTTTTTGCTATAGGGCAGAGTTATGAAGATATAAAGAGCAGAAGCTGTTTCTTCCAGAGCTGCTAATAGACTAGATTCTCTGTGCCTTCTGTTAAGCATCTTCAGTTCTCATCACCTGAAGATTTGTAATAACTTTCAGCCAACAGCTTTGAAACAGCAATTTTGCTCTTGAATTCCTATTACTTCTACTTAAGTATTTGTGAACTTTTACCTGAGTGAAGGGTGTGTCCTGGGTCTTGGGACCAGTGCAATGCATTTTGAGTCTTCTCTTAAATCTTAGACATAGCAAGCAATAAGGAAATAGTTCTGAGATGGTAGGCATGATGATACATTGTAGTCCATGCATTTGTGGTATAGATGGGTGCATCCTGTAAAGAAAATGGTTTGATTTTTCAGCACCTCCTATTATTTTATGGAACCATTTCCATGATGGCATGGCAGCAGAGGATCTCACATGAGGAGCCATGAGAATTGCTGAGAACTGGAAATAAATATTTCTCAGAGATAAACAATAACATTGATCTTGGCTGAGCATAACACAGAATTTCTCCTAAGACCCCCCTGTCAGGTCCTTTGAAACCTTGAGGCCTAAGCAGGTCCCTTTCTGGGGTGAACTGCTTGGTAGCTTTTCTTTGCAGAAATACAAAACTATACTTGACTTTTTTTTATAAGTGTGAATGATAGCAACGTGAATGCTTTCTATTCTGTTCTCCTCATTAAAGTCACAAAACACAAAGAACTGAAACTCCCAGGACATTAGTGTAATAATAAGAAGTTTAACTTTTCAGTGGGATTGCAAGTAGGAATAAAGCAAGGAGGATGCTACTCCTATCATATCCATAGAAGATTCAGAGGTTGTCTGTGTCATGTAAAAGGTCTTGGTAACAGGAAAAACAAACCACCACCACAACAGAAGCAAACTAAATTATGTGAGAGGGAGGAAGTAGTAGGGTAGCAAAATCAGTGGTTTAACCATAAAATCTTATTGAAGGTAATGTAGGACTGTGTTAAAGGGTGAAGTTTCCTATTCTCTTTTGCAGTTAATTTTTGGAACAGTGAAGAATGTTTTCACCTTTGTAGTTCACGAAAGGTGTGTGATCTCACTCTGTCTTCTACATACAGAGAAATAGCTCTTAAAATCTGCTCCTGGCCAAGAGGAGCTAAAATGGGCACAGCAGCTGTCCCCACTTGTGTAAACAGTGTTTCCATCCCAGTTTTCACTGCAATGCAGTGTTGGGATAATCTTTGTTTCTGAGAATTGTGTGACCCATTTTCCCTGTCTACTGCTAGGCAAATATTCCCCCTCCCCAAAATTGAAGAGTGTGGCTTTGAACTGCTGGTCACAGGCAGAAACAACCCAGAGGCCACTAGCAGGATAGAAACAAAGCTTGGTTTTGATGCTGATCTAGGAGGGGTCCACAAAATAAAAGTTAAATGAAACCAGTGGAATTCCAGTGTGAATGAACAGACTTAGAAAAAGAGACCTAAAGAGTTGGTTTCTTCCTGATGCTTTCTCTACTAAGATGAATGCAAACTACTTGATATGGTGCTCTGTGTAATCACCAGTCTCGACAAGGGTTGCCTGGGTTGTGGAGCAGTAAGCACATCTGGAGCCGCCATTTGTTACAGCACCAATGGATGGTGATAGTGGCTCATGTCTGATGCACCAAAGCAGAAAGACATGGATGTGTACTGAGATATAGGCAGCTTTTACTGGATGCTTCCTTTTGCTACTGATCTTCTTTTGTGTGTATCGAGGGTTGTTGTTTTACATGTTGGTTAGTTTTTAAACAATCTTCAGTATTTTTCAGCATCTGCAGAAAAGTGCATAGGAGCTGAACTGTTTGGCTGGGGCTCCTGTTTGCAGAATATGGCAGAACTTTTTCATGATATATGAGTTTTTAAATAAGAAACAGGGAGAGGCAGCAAATCACTTGGGTTCACACAACGGAAGGGAAAAAAAATCCACCTAAACAATAGATATTTAAGTGGAAAGTGTTCCAGCTCCTTCTGACAAAGAGCCTCCAGAGGATTACAATGCAGTCAATGTTGCTTTAATTAAATTTAATGCTGTGTGAAATGCACTCTGAGAAACTTTGATGAATGACTGGGGCAATTCATGTGGCTCACTAAAGGGCATCCAGCCCTTGCAGGGGTGTCAAGCCAGGATGAATTGGTTAGTACAGGCATGTTTATAGACTGCCTAAGGAACCTTGTATCTGTGTGGTAATGTCAGAGATAATGTTATGATTCTCTGGACCTTGGGGGGCTTTGGTGACATGGTTAATGAGATAGCCCAGAGAGTGCCCCAGTAGGTTACTTGCAGACCTCCCACATCAAAAGGAGCAGCTTTGCCCCTTCAGAGCCTGCCGTCCTCTAGATCTCTCAGCTGGCCCTTGCTTTCCATAGGGCCATTTTTTTTCTACCTCCCCCCTCCTTCTTTTTTGGTTCTTAGTCAACATTAACTTTGGCTGCTGAAATTCAAAAGTTGTTAGTTTTTAATTTGGTTTCTCTTTGACCTGCCTATACAATGGCTTTCAAAGATTTTCATAGGAACAGCAACCACTGAGGTTACCCTCTTCCCAAAGTCTCCAAACAGCAATATCAAAGCTTAAGCTGAGGAGGCAAATGAGGGGTGGCAAAAACTTAACACTCTCTCTGTTCCCTCTCTCCCCATCGCAAAAAAAGAGGAATGTTTCTCTCATGCAGAGTTTGGTTACAAAGCAATGGGCTATGATAGTACAACTGGGTCTTTTATCTGCTGCACCCAAAGAAGTGAAGGGGGAGTAAAAAAGGCATCCCAAAAAACAGTGGATCAATTGATAAATGAAAGTTTGTTATTCAAGTTTGATTTAAAGGGTTGATTATAGGCCTGTGGATAAAGTTGTTTGACAATTTCTCTTTGTAGGGGGAAAAGCTAACTGCACATTCGGTTTAAAGAGAGGTTAGATGGCAAGTAAACATTCTTGTAATAATACAGCAATCTTTGCAAAATTCCTGGGTCAGGAAGTAGATGTTCAGTACATTACATCACTGAAGGAGGCATGCATCAAAGTTAATGCAAGACTATCTCAAATGATGCTTTTAAAATATAAACCCCCTGAACTTTTTACTGTACTTTTGAAATGCTATAAGAAAGAAAAGGAGGAGGGCTGATGATGGATCACAGATTGATAAACTCCATATTTCAGATCTGATGACTCTTGCAAGTGTTCTCCTTTGGATAACTCTATATGGTTAAGGCTTGTGATCTTGGGCAGAAAAATAAACACTTCTGAGAAACCAAGATGGGATCTTCTGAAATAGCATAAGTAGCATGCTAAATGGTCTTGCCTGTGAATGTTCTGTACCACATTGTCCCTAAAAGGGTCTGAACCTGGTCGTTTAACATTTGTGTCATGAACTTTGAGTATTCCTCTCATTCTGTTCTATGTCAGAATTTAAGTATTTCTTCATTACAAAAGATACTGAAGAAATGGTAAACATAAATGTGGGGTTTTTTCAATGTATACATACACTTATGCTGAGTCAAATATTCTTGGTCCTACTACTATTTTATTTCAAATCCCTTTGTGAAGCCTATCTCCTCCTCAGAGCTTAAAAAGAACTTAAACAAGAAAACCCCAAACGAAAAGCCATCCTATCGAGCTGAATCATCTCTGGCCACATCATTGAAATAACCAGGAGCATTCACCTGCTTTCTGCAAACCTTCTTTGTGTTCAACAGATCTGCTGGTTGTAGCTTCCCATAAGGACGGGTGGGGGGAAAGGTGGTGGTGATTATTTGTGTAGTTAACAATCATCATAGCAGGTACTAAGTCTCTTGATGTTTTGTGGACAAATACAAGGGTCGTAATAACTCATTATGTTCATTAAATATTTAGCTGTTTCTTAAATGCTGTTGGAGCCACAGCAAGAGGTGATATCGCAAGCAGGCCATCCCCAGAAGCCTGTAGTATTGTGGTTATGACTGGGCTTGTTTGTTTTAAGAACCTGAGATGGAACATTTATTTCAGAAGGCTGGGTATTTTTCTTCTGGCGAGGAAAAGAAACATCAATTTTCCTAAGCACCGAGCCAGTACCACCCTTCTGGTGACACGCTGTAAGGGTCAAACTGTCTATGCTGAGTCTTTTGCCCTCTTCCTTCTGCAAGCAGGGCAGCTCTCTGGGTGTTGCTGTCACATTGGAGGGGGGATTAAAATAATTTTAGGGGTTGAAAGCTGGTTATGTTTAGAAAGTAAAAATAAGTAAACGAATCTTCTACAAAGCTACATCTGTCAAAATGCACAGGACCCAGACTGAGTAAATAGAATGAAGATTTTTGTGATTGTTATAAAGAGCTGGTGTAGCCTAGACAGGGCTGTATCAGTTTTCCTCGTGTTGCGGCACTGGGAGATGCTGCTCACCCTTGCCTGGCTAGCTGGAATGGCCTGCTGCCCCTAGGGAAGGCAGACAGTGGACAGAGCCAGGCCAGCCTCTTCCTTCCTTCTATCTCTGTTATCTGAATCGGCTATCCAGGCAGAAGCACTTAAATGGCATTTATTTAATAAGTTACTTGCTGCTGGCCTATATTGCTATAATGAAGTTGTAACTAGATCAGGGAGGAAGCAAATGCCAGGTTTGGTTTGGTAACTTGTCTTGCAGGGAAGAGGGGAAAAAAGGCAGAATAAGCTGAGTGGTTTCCAAAACCCTAATCTATTTTTAAATAGGTCTCTCTGAAACTGTGGCAGCAACAACAATCTTTGCTGTAGTTAATGGGCTGTCAGTGTATCCTTTATTTGAATGACTGTTTTCTGAATCAGAAGTTAAAGACATCGTGCCATTGTCACTGAGTCAATGGCAGTAAGTTTAACAAAGGACCTTGAAGCCACTGTGAGCAGCAGCCTGTGATGTCTTCGAAGTAACAGCAAGGTCAGGGAAAGGCAAACACAGCTAACAGTGTCCCAGTCTCACTGATGTGGCTGTGCAGGGTGTTTACGGCAACCAAGTCTTGAACATAAATCTCTTCCACTCCCCAGTGCATCATGCATGACCCCAGAGCAGGGTTTTTCTGTTGCTTATTGCCTTCAAAGGGTAGAATAGTGCAACAATTCATAAATGTGATTGTAGGGCAGAGCTGTTGCAGAAGTGTGACTGGAAGAGACACGACTACATATGGTTCTAGCGGTGTACTGGTGTGAAGTTCAAACTGCTGCCACTGGTATGCGATGTGGTCAACAGAAGGCTCAGAGGAAAGTCCCAGTGCAGGAAGGATTCCTCCTTGGGCAGTCAGAGCCCAGAGCTCCCACCAATTCCTATGGGTATTCTACAGGGCCTTGAGGCCCAACAGCCTTTGTTGGCTGCAGGAGAGCAGCATGGCTTTTGACTCCTTGACAACACTGAACTGGGTTGAAGTGGGGAGGTGCCATGACATTACAGGAAAGCTTCTGGGATGGGCTACCAAACTGATTGAGAGCTTAGAATTTGCTTGCCCTCTTGGTATATCATGTCCTTTTCCAGTGATCTTTACAAAGAAACGAAGGTGTCCCTCTTTGAGATGTTGAGGTCTGGGGGAGTTAACTGGATGAAACGAGATTCGACTGGGTGGTGCTTAGCTGGCAAGTGTGCATGTGGCAGTGGAGACAGGCAGTTCATAGAAATTTAAGAATGCAGAGAGGGAAACACATGGTTGATGCAATATACACTTTAAGCAATACTAAAGGAACATAATGTCTATTTTTCTAGAGGCAATACTACCTCCAGTGGGGAAGCTGACCCATTCCTGCTGGGCCTGTGGGTCATCCCCTACCAAGAGACAGTTTAGCTTCACCATGTGCGTTGCAGTGGCTGGGTCTGACAAGGTGGGCTGGAGCTAAAGTTCTTTCTTTCAGCTGAGCCCTCCTTGCTTTCGCGTGTTATAATGAGACATTTAACATGATTTTAACATAGGGTTTTTTTGTATTCTGTCTCCTTGCGTGATTTAAAATTCATTTCCAGGCTGTGATCTAATGGCAGTAATTACCTCAGAAGTGTATACAGTACAGAGTATGTTTATTTTTGTTTCAGCTAAGGCAAACGATTACAGGTCTTGGCTTCACTTCAGGGTTTAGTTCTGTTGAAAGAGCCAAGACCAACATCTACCTTTGCAATCTGGCAAGCAGGTCCTAAATACCTTATGTGAATGTTTGACTTAATGATATGAAGGGTATTAAGGGCAGGAAAGCAAAGCCCTTTGAGTCCTGGTGTTGCAGTGGATTGCTGAAGTGCAAATTACTTACTGTACATTGTGAAGTGACCCAGCTCTGTCATGAGATGACTACCACTCCCTATTATCAAATAGTAATTTGCTCTCTAATTCTCCTGAATATCTGCAGTGCCTTGTCAGCCATTTAACCAACACTGGCAATAACATGAAAGGCATGAGTAGCAAAATACCTGTAAGATTTGCCTGCAGGTTTCAGTAGCGATAGGAACAATTCGGTCTGTTACATGCAAAAATTATTCTGTATCATTGCATGCTTAAAGGTCATTTCATGTGTGCATGCAAAGCTGTTCCCCCTTTAAGGATTTCCTGGCAGAAACATCTGATGAGAGGTGGATGAGCAGGAAGAACGACCTACTTTATTCCTGCTGAACAGTCTGTGGTGATAAAGTCCACCCTGCATACTCTCTCTAAACTAAGAAGTTCATGCTTTGGTGCTGCTGACAAGGTGTAGAGGGTTTTATTTGATTCTACTACTCAAAGAACTGCAGCATGGAAGTCAAGTCCTTAGCCATGTCTCTGAAGAGCAGAGGGGAAGTCTGCATCCTTCCTTCAGTTTAACTTCTTTGTGATGTGTACCAGAACGCAGCTGGGTATTTTGGGTCAGCAGCTGGCTGCACACAGAAAACTCCTGGAAGAATTTTGTGGATCCTAGCTGTAACTGTAGAAATGAAATCTGCTCTTTGATCAGACAGCTTTGGGGGAGTTCTTTGTAAGTGCAACCAATGTGATGTCCTGATCTCATATGTCCTTTTCTACTTTGTAATTCTTGGGAACAACAAGAAGTTACAGAAGAAAGTGGATAACACCTCTCTTAATAGGTGCCAGAATAGAGAAGTGAGATGATAATTACCTTGGAGCTGTCACAGATTTCTACAGAAACCAGGAGTACTGAGTACATCTCAAGTTCATGAAAGGAGGATTTAGCCTACTTTAAACATGTTTTTTGTGATACTCATGATTATTAAGCTCTGACAGTCCATCTGAATTCAAGAGACCTACAAATGCTCAGAACCACTGAAAAGAGAGACTTGTGCTTTAAAATGTTGATTCTTGCTTTCTAGGAAAAAGAGGCGTGTTATCCTGACTGTTCCATCTTTTAAAACTGCTTAAGCTTCATCAGCTTAAGTAGAGTTGCTCCGAGTTTGTAGCAAAAAAGAGAAGAGCAAACCCTGCCCTGCTTGAATAGAAAATGCTATTTTAATGCTTTTGTATTTTCTGGATTTCTCACTTGACTTCACAATCTAATTTCTCTGCTACAAGAGACCCTCTCAGTCACATCTATGTTAGAATTTAAAAGCAATATATATTCAAACGTAAAACAATACGGATGAACCTATATTCACATGCAAAAGGACATTTGAGGGGGTGTACACATACGCATACAGTTTTAGTAAGTGAAAAGATGAGAGGACAAAGTGGTGATGAGTGATTTCATTAATTATATTTTTAAGATTTTTGAATTGTTTCATGAATGGCAAAACTGTAAGAATGATGTTAGAACATACACAACTACTGAAGTTATGCCAAGAGTGTAATTTCCTTTTGAAATTGAGTGTGTATAGCCCTTTGCCAGGGCTCACCTGCTCTTCATTGTTCGTCATTTCAGACGAAAGTGAGAGTCTAATAATCTGCGTGTGTAATAACTGTTTTTTCTGACCTTTTGAGAAGACTGATGTGCTAAGGGATAGCATCTAGCCTATAGAAAAAGAAGAAAGAGTGGCATCTTTATTTAAAGTATGAAATGAAGCTTCTTCAATGCTGTTGCTGTTTTGCTTTGGAATGGGTGTTTGTAGGAAAGTCAAAATCCAAACCCAACTGATTCTCATCCCAGATCTTGAGGTCATTGTATTTCTGTGGAAATACTCATATTGCTTCCACTTCATTGATTAACTTAACCTTTTCTACAAGCTTAAAAAAGAAATAATCCTGTCTTCCATCCTTTTTCTCTTCTCTAATGCAACTGCAGAAGTACAAGAGCTCATTTACTAAAGTTTATATATATATATAATTTATTGAAGGTTGTGAAAATTCAGGAAGAGCTTTGCATTTATTATTGGAAACAGTGTAGACTAGAATTATTTTTAAGGGGGTGGAGAAGGATTAATTATTTTAGTTGGATCCTTTTTTTGAGATAATTTCTCCAATCCTATCCCAAATGCTGACAAAGCTCACTTTATTTGTTAGCAGCATGATGTCTCTAGTAGGATGTGCTTGTCAAACACTGCTCAGTGAGACAGGACCACCTGCATGATGACTGCAGAACAGGAATATAGACATTAAAACTGGACTCTGTATGGGGTTGCACTGAAAAGTCAGTGTAAAGAACAGAGATCTCAGATGTTGTACTCATAACAAGTTGAATTATTGTTGCTTTACATTCTTGGTTGTACTCTTTCCAGATTGTGTTGCTGGAGTCTCAGGTATTATTAATTTCCAATAGCGCTAGCTGTGGTTATGTTAATGATGGATGCTTCTGGGCAGTGGTCAAACAGACCTACAGGCACCCAAATGAAATCTCTGCTGGATTTGAACAGCAACAGGGAGGTTGCTTTCAAGAACAGAAATAATATCTTTAAAACAGTCGTGTAGGAAGTCTGTCATGTGCAGGGCTTGTAAAACTCTGAACTGTTTTGTAAGCTTCTAAAACTGAGGAGCTGTGGAAGCTCTGAGAGCTTCTGAAAGAGGAAGCCCCACGGGACCAAACTGGAGCTTCATGCATTCCATTTCACCTTGAAGACAATGTTCTGAAGCAATTCACAAACCTTGCACATGTTTCTCCCAAATATTTTGAAACCACAGAACATGCAAAGCTGCTGCACTCTTCTAGAAAGAAGCTGCTGTATTTGCTTTACTGTCTTTAACTGATGGAGTAAGCAGCAGCCAGTATAAAAACTGAAAGTAAACCAGCACGTTAGTGTATCTGTAAAGGTGTCTCAAAATTACTCCAACCCTGATAAAAACAAAAATCCTAAAGCCTGCACAACCGTCATATGTATGTAGCTATACTGCCATTTCCAAGATGTTAAGGAACTGGATTATACTCATCACTCAAGGAAAACACAACAGAAATGGCCAAAGAAAGAACTCCTATTCCCATAAACGCTACAAAAGTACAGCAAAATTCTGAATGACCTTCAGATATTAGAGATTGAGGCTAAAGGTCTTTTGTATCTATCTAAACTATCTTATACATAGGTTTATCTATAATATATGTAAATGTACGTATTTATATTAATTTATAATATCTGATAAGCAAACAAAAAAGCAAGTCTGAAACTGCTTCAGCAAAGTCATTAATTGAAAAAATAAGGTTTTGAAAAAGGAAATCTCTGTTGCAGTGATCCTCAGGCTTATTCTCTTACTGCTTTTAGTAGAAGAACTTTAAGAAATTGCTATTGGTATACCTATGAAAAACTTAGCCCTTTCAAGGCTAAAATTTGCAATTTTGCAAAGGTTACTGTTGGAATTTTTTCAGGCATCCTGAGGATGTTACTGCTTTTTCTTAAAATGAATATATAGAAAGAGGAGATTGCAAGGTGCTTTTCCTTGGGGAAAGGGAGGTTAGCATTGATGGGGGAGCAGTAACTTTTCTTAGATGTGAAGTTTTGTTGGTTTTGTTTGAACTAGCTCATTTGGAGGAACAGGCAAGCTTTTGAAGGCTCATATACTCCATCAGCATGAAACTGAAGCAGCAAACTTCACTTTGAGAGAAGAATAGTTGCTCATAACTTAATTATGTTGATCAGTGAGTTGATTTAGGAGGGATGTGTGCAGGAAAGGGCAGAATCAGGGAAGAGCTCAAGGCCAGTTTAATGTGCTCGTTTCCCTAACTCTCACCTCCCAATAGCTTCCACAGAGATCATTAAAGTCAGTGAATGCTGAGATCTTCAAAACATTATAGACATCTGCAAACTTCTTTACCTAGAAAAAAACTGTGTGCTTTTTCTTTGCATCCACCGGTAGCTGAGCCAAGCTTGTTTCAAGCAAGGAAGACTTGTAATATCAAAGATTTACTTAATTTTCATTGCTATGCATAAAACATCTGACAGCATTTGCCTAGAAAACCAAAATGTCTCTCTTTGTTTGTACAAGCCAAAGGAAAAGTACAGTGTATCCGTCTGCAAACAAACATCAAAGCAGTTTTACAAACTCAGGGATGGTGACATATATTTGGAGAAGCAGTATGAGAGCCGCCTGTTACAGAGGCATGGGGGTCTCTGCACTTACCAAGCACAATCCTGATTGGAGCCACCTCTTTTCTTTTTGCTCTTTATTATCACTTCATGGTTAACTTTAGTTGATGAGTAGGATTAACAGCACATTTTCAGTGACATTTAGCTCTTTTAACAAGCTCTTTCCAGTCAAAGGTGGCTGGGCTGAAGAAAAAAAAGAGAAAAGTCATTAAGCAAACAAATCTTTGCCAAGAGTTGATGCTAAACATGCCATCACCCTGTGTGAGTTATTCACTGTATATGAAATTTATTCCACAAGACTATGACCTTGATGTTGATTAACCAGAAATCCCTTCCTCTCTTGTCATTATTAACAGCTTTAGGTGCCTCAAGCAGCCCCTGTCCTTTTTCTTGTTTTTTTTAATAAGCATCCATTAAGGAAGATTTCCTTAATTTATCATTTCTTTCATACTGCTGCTCATTGGCATAACCTCTTGAAGCCCAACCCCTTGTTTCCATGAGGCTGCTAGGACAGTGGGCTGGTCATGCAGTTGGTCTACGCCTGTCCACTTGGCACAGTTGTGTGAACGATATTACTGGCGCATAACAAAAGGCAAATACGCAGCCCGAGGAGTCGGTATTCCTTTAGCATGGTGATGGGTCTGAGCAGTCTTATAGATGCCTCCAAGTCCTAGGGACCTCAGGGGACACTTTCGTTTTTCAGGCAATTCAGCCCATTATCCAAAACGCATGGAAGGGGAAATAAGATTTTCCCTCTATGCATTCGTATTTCCTGGGCTCGTCAGCCATGGTAAGCCAACTTTGTGGCTCTCTGTGCAAGCATAGGGCAGAGATCCTGCCTGTACAATGGACAGAGTTTCTGCAGTAATTCTTGCAGGGCAGAGAGAGAGTGTGTTATGGCTATTCTTTACTCACTCAAGGCTCAAAGGGCCTCACTGTAGAAGCAGGAGATGCAGCATCAGTAGATTGCCCTTAGGTCACTCAGCTCTGAGTAGAACCCAAATATGGAAGATGGTTTAAAACCACCTCCAGCTCAGTATAAACACAGGATCAGAGCAAGAACTGAACTTTTTTGGTGCCTGCTGCTAAGCGTGAAACCGTTTATGGAACAGAAACACTGCAAGTATTCACTTAGCTGGCAACTTCTGGAAGGGGAAAGAAAATCAAGGGACAAGAACTACACCAAAACCAAATGCTGGATGTGTGCTTTTGGATTCCTTTTGGATGAGGTCACATGGTGATAAATGGACTAGACTGGGAGAATTTAAAACTGAACTTGCTATAAAGCCCGGTTAGAGTGGATTGCATCACAAAGTATAGCTGTCACCTCTTGCTATGGAGAAAGCCTGACTGCCACAGACTTTGTGGCCATTGGCATAGATTCATCCAGAGCTTTGTGATTTTTGCTGTTTAAAACCCACCTTTGGCAGCCTCTTGGTACACTCTCTTGCAGTGGAATATGACATTCATCACTGTGGCTGTATGAGATTATACCTGGTCCAAAAGCTTTCAGCATCAATTATTGACAGCCCATATCTCCCTTTTCTTTTCTACTGACTGTATCACACACGTACATCATTTATTCTTTGATGTTTCTTCCATCTTATAAGCAACCATGCATAAACCAAACATGCAAAAAAGACACAGCATCATTAGGGTAACTTACATAACTTTAATTCTGCTCTTCTGTGCAAATATATATGCACCTTTGGCACAGTCATTGCATAGGCTATATCTGACCTTAGTGAGTGTTTCTGCACTCCCAATCCTGGATGAGTCCTTAGCCACATTTTGTTCCCACGGTGGGATGGATGGTGCAAAGCAGCCAACCTTTCTTTGTACCTCAGCTGCAAAGGGGAAGAAAGACAGCTGCACAGGATGATGAGGACTTGGGACATGCTCTGCATCCCCTCAGCCCAGGCGCTTGATGAGAACCATAGCTGTGGGCCATGCCTTTGGGCACACTTGTAAGCCAGTATAGGTGCAGCATCATCTGCTCTTTGTGGAATCATAAGTTCTATTCCACTCACAAGCAAAGTAAGGTGTATGTACTGTGGAGTGATTGTTATCTTGAGCCTTAAGACACAGCTTCTTGCTATACGTCCTGTAAAGACCAATATGGAGTTATTAATTCCTTAAGGGCATTACTAGGATGCCCTTAAGGAATTAATTAAGGTATTGCAGTGGTATCACTATGATATGCGTAACATTGTGTCATGGGTTCAGCAGTAGCAGGCATTTTTCTCCTTCTTGGTAGCTGGTGCAATGCTGTGGTTTTGATTTTGGGTCTGGGAACAGCGCTGATAACACCAATGTTTTCAGTTACTGCTTGGTAATGTTTTGGTCTGACCAAGGACTTTCTGAGTCTCATGCTATACCAGGGAGGAGGGGAGCCGGGAGGAAGCAGAGACAGGACACCTGACCCAAACTGACCAAAGAGGTTATTCCATACCACGGCACGTCATGTCCAGGATGTAAAAAATGGAGGACAGAGACCCGGAAGGGTGGGGGTGCACTGTGGGGTCAGGCTTGATACCAGGTGGTGAGCAGTTGTATTCTCTTTCTTTGTATTTCTCTTGTATTTCCCTGGTCATTATTATTACTGGTGGTAGCAGCAGTGGTTTGTGTTATACCTTGGTTACTAAACTGTTCTTATCTCAACCTGTGCAAGTTGCATTCTTTCGATTCTCCTCCCCATCCCCCCGGGACTGGGGGAAGAAAGAGAGGGGAGTGAGTGAGAAAACTGCATGGCTTAGAGGCTTTAACCACAGCACATTGTTAGAGAAACAAGTTGTATTAGATCTGGCAAACTGCTGCCTTTCTAGAGAGTGTTAATGGTCAGATGAGGATGGTGGGAGAGCGAAATGAAGTGAGTGGATACAGCTGAAAACCATTGTTCAACAAGTGTAGGCAAAACAGCATACCTAGCAGGGAATGTGGGCAGCTATATAGTTATATCCACAGGAGAACTCAGCAAGCCATATACAAAAATTATAAGATCAGATGAGAAATACACACCAAAAAAAAAAAAAAAAAAAAAGCTAAAATGACATTTGAGACTTAAAACCTAAATATTCTCAAAGCACGGGGTTTTGTTACATTCTATATGTTTATCAAATGCTTTGCTTTTGACAAAATTACAATTATCCATGAAACTAAGTGTAAAAAAACTTCTGATCAGCTTTGATCCAAATAGATACAGTTAATGTTTAAAAAAATCAGTGTGTATACTAAACTTTACTAAAAGTTTTCAGGTTAGCACATGGACTATGTTTTTCAGTTGGGGCTCTGTTTTGTTTCAGGCTTTGTTTTTCATTGGCTTGTCACACAGAAGCTAATCTGTACAATCTGTCAGTATTTCTTTTGCTTTGAAAAGGTCTATTTGCCCCCTTCTCTATGATTTCCTGTGTTACATATGATGTTAGTTTGTTATTTGCAGTATCCAATAATCATACCGATGTGATGGAACTATTTAAAGGCAGGAGAGAAGTTGTTTCACTGCAAAAGGTACTGCAGCGGCTCCAGCCGACACAAGTTGGTCACCTCAATTTCTCACTTTCTGTTGTTAAACAGGAGTACAACATTTCTGCTGATGTTTTCCCCTGCATGTCCACAGGTCAAACTTAAAAGCAACTGCGCAACTGTTGTTTTCTCTGTAGTGCTCTGGGCATTGCAGAGCATGACCTGCTACTCCATTAAGAAATCTGCAAAAACTGAGCTGATTCTCTTCTTGCATTGAACAGTTTCTTCATTGGTTTTTAAGAATACAGCAGCTAATTCTTCCCTTTTTTTTTTTCTTCCTTTTTTTTTCTTTTTTTTTTGTTTTTACAGATTTTCTGTACCTCCTGAGAGACCCTGTGTTGCTTTTGTTTTCCTTTGTGAATAATGTGTAAAACTTTAAACTGAAATGCAAGCCTTGAACTTAACACTGTGCTTCATGCCTGGCAATTGAAGCTGCAGGCTTTGAGCTCTGCTGACCCAGGCTATAGTGCCATGGTCGTTGAATGGTAGCAGCATATTCAGTATTAGTTTTTTTGGCATCTTCCCCTAAGTCTTTTTTCATGTGTGCTCTCCCACATTCTATTCATCTCCTTGTTAACTGTAAAGGAAAAAGGGGTTGATAGCACATGAACCTTTTTTACAAGTGTTTTTGTTTTACGGTTTTCTCCAGACACCTGAAAGACCAGCTGTCAATAGTATGAGGTAACATGCTTGAATGTACCGGCTACCTCTTACCACCACCATTTCCACCATAGCCAAGGTTTCTGTTAGGACAGTTCCAAAAGGCAGACTCACTTGTGGCCAGCTCTTCCAGGTGACCTTGGTATTGGCACTGAGATTTCTAAAATGCTTGAGACTCTGGTCAATAGGATGTCACAGTTCATTGTTAAATGACTAACTTGGTATGGGTATTGTCTGGTACCCTCCTTTCCTAGAGACATTCCCCTCCAACCATGATTTTGCAATAGACAGTGAGGATGTAGGGAACATGGAGCAGTATAAAAAGGCAGCTAGAAAGCAAAGCAGAACTGCCTTTAAAGAAGTCAGTGAATGATGTGTAGCTCAGTGTAGTCACAGAAGCAAATTAAAATTACTGGTACTAAAAGCTTAAGAGTTTGCCTCCATCCAAAACATGCATAAAGTGTCCTGCCTGGCTCCAGCTGCAGTACTCAATGGACAAGGTTCTCCAGTTGCTACTGTGTCATGTCTGCCAGCCAAGTGACCTCGTGCTCACCAACAGGGAAGGGCTGGTTGGAAATGTGACTCTTCAGGGCAGCCTTGGTTGCAGCAATCATGAGATGGTCGAATTTGAGATCCTCAGGACAGTGAGAAGAGCGTGCAGCAAGCTCACTGCCCTGGACTTCAAGAGAGCAGACTTTGGCCTCTTCAGGAAACCTGCTCAGTAAGTTTCCATGGGATATAGCTATAGAGGGCAGGGGGGCCCAAGACTGTTGGTTGATATTCAAGGATCACCTGCTGCAAGCTCAGGAGCAGTATATCCCAACTAGAAGGAAGTGCCGCAGGAGGGCCAGGAGACCTCATTGGATGGAAAAGGAGCTGCTGAGGAAATTTCAAAGGAAAAAAGAGGCTTATAAAAGGTGGAAGCAAGGACAGGCAGCCTGGGAAGAATACAGGGATGTTGTCCGGGAAACTAGGGACCAGGTTAGGAAAGCTAAGGCCCAGTTAGAATTAAATTTGGCTAGGGATGTGAAAGATAACAGGAAGGGATTCTGTAGGTACATTGCAAATTAAAGACTAGGGACAACATGGGCCCCCCTTGGGAAGCTATCGGGAGAACTGGCTACCCTGGGTTTGGAGAAAGCTGAGATTCTGAATGACTTCTTTGCCTCAGTCTTCACTGCAAATGCTCTGACCACACCACCCAAGTCTTGGAAGGCAGGCGCAGGGACTGTGAGAATGAAGACCTTCGGCCCACTGTAGGAGAGGATCTGGTTCGAGACGATCTTAAGAACCTGAATGTATACAAGTCCATGTGACTTGATGAAATCCATCCGCGGATCCTGAAGGAGCTGGCAAATGAAGTTGCTAAGACACTGTCCATCATATTTGAAAAATCATGGCAGTCAGGTGAAGTTCTCGACGACTGGAAAAAGGGAAATAGAACCCCCATTTTCAAGAAGGGGAAAATGAATGAGCCAGGGAACTACAGAGCAGTCAGTCTCACCTCTGTGCCTGGCAAAATCTTGGAGCAGATTCTCCTGGAAGGCATGCTAAGGCACATGAAAAACAACAAGGTGGTTGGTAACAGCCAGCATGGCTTCACTAACGGGAAGTCCTGCCTGACCAATCTGGTGGCCTTCTGTGATGGGGCTACAGAACTCATGGACAAGGATAGAGCAGTTGATGTCATCTACCTGGACTTGTGCAAAGCGTTCGACACTGTCTCACATGACATCCTTGTCTCTAAGTTGGAGAGACATCAATTTGATATGTGGACTACTCGATGGATAAAGAACTGGTTGGATGGCCGCACGCAAAGGGCTGTGCTCAATGGCTCGATGTCCAGCTGGAGACCAGTAATGAGTGGTGTCCCTCAGGGATTGGTATATAGAAAGACTACAGCTGTTTATGTTAGTATTTTGGATTTAATATCTAAGTTCATTATACTGCTGAAGGCAATCTAGCTGTGCTGATACAGGAAGAGATTCAGGACTGCACCTCATACCTGAGTGGGGAGTCCTCTGAATGCATGTCATAAACCAGATCTTCTAGCAGCAACTCTGCAGCAGAGATGGTCCTCACAGATACTTCCAAACCTGCAGATTTCCATGCAGAAAGTTAAGGGCTGGGGAAAAGGAGCATGTTAGTTGAACTGTCTTCCAGTTTCTGCATTGTAAGTAAAGATAATATAAGAAAAATATTGACCAAATTATTTTAACGTAATATAAAGTCGAGAAACTAAACGTGAACTAGAGCAAGCTGAGACAATTGTAGAAGTCCTTGTAGCTTTTTAATAGGAAGGGTTGCCCCCCTGTTTAGGAATAAGTTTTTTATGACTGGATATTACTGGTTTTAGAAAAACATAATGGAATCTGTATGTCCAATATATTTGAATTAATATGGTTCCCAGTATTTTGGTGTATGTTCTTAAACCAATAATACTACAGATATAGTATAGATGTGCAGATCCTGTGCTGAGTCTCCTTCCCTGGTTCTATAAAGAAAGTGGGAAGAAGGAGAGATGCAAGACAGCTGTAAAACAAAATATCAAAAAGTCTTGCTCCCACTTGAGTATTTTCATACCAGGTTGCTTTTCAATATATGCAATTTCAAACCAGGAATGACCATCGTAGCTGTAGCTGTGGTGAGAAAATTCTTTGGGAACCTCTGCACTCAAAGTTGCAGTGTGTGCTGCTGTGGTAATAGTGCAGAAGGCCTGTAATAAGGAGTCACTGCATTTAAAAAATCCATCTAAGCTCTGCTTAGCTTTTATTGTGCATTAAACTGGACAAACTCAAATTGAAGTGGATCTCTGCTGCAACTTTCTGTATTGAAAGACACAGTGTCCAGTGGTGAAAGCAGTAGTGCATGATCTGCGGTTCGGTCTACAGATGGCCTCAGGTTTGCTGTTTGACTTCGGAAAAATTGTTTGGGTTGTGTCTATGGTGTTAGACCAGGGAGAAACGTACTGTTGGAATGGGCCCATAAGGAGTACTTGGATATGTGGATCAGAAGAGAGCTGGAGCATGATCTAGCATGTATCTTGGTTTGTGCATGCAAAGGTGGAGTTCTGCTGTCTGCTGTTCAAACTGGACAGGCTTCTCTCTTTTTCAGCAATATCACAAAATCAATAGGGATTGCATTTGCCAATCTTGTTAGAGAGCTGAGATGAACTCTGCAGCACCTGAATATTTCACTAGAGAGGGTTGTTATAGTATTAGAGGCTCTGTTGTATACAAGGTGTAGATATAGGACGCATCTATAAAAATCCAGCTTGGAAATACCAGAGATGAGTATTTTGCTGTTAATTTATGGCTCAATCACCAGCCTTCAGATGTTTTCCTCTTCCTGAGGGGAAGGGTGGGGGACATCCAAAGTTCAGTTGTGAACGCCTGCTGGCAGCAACAGGATAGCACAAATGTTGCTAGAGAAGACATGATCATTTCTCAGGCTTTCTTTTTATTAACTATGAAAGACTGAGCTGTGCTATATCTAATTCAGAATTAGCAGTGCTGCTGATATGCTTGATGTTTTTAATGCCCTGCTGTGGCTTGGTATAATTGGCTTTTTTGGTGTGTATGACTGAGGAGCCTTGCAGGCTGCACAGAACACAGTCTGTGTGGCATCGGCTCCCCTGTTGATTTAGTTTCATTTTTTGTTTTTCTGCCTTGCTCAACTGCCTGTAGCGGCATTAGAGTATTCTTCTGATCTTTGTTTCCATGTGTTCACAGAATGCAGGTTTTGAAAGCTTTTATGCCAAAGGGACATTCAGAGTGAGAGGCAGCTCTCAGATTTGTTTCAAAAGCCATTGACAAATTACATACCTGATTAAGGCTTGTTTATAATAACTTCTTCTGAGAGAGCCTTTGCATCGGTATTAGATTAGATTAGACTAACAGGGAATGGTTGAATTAAAGCTCCCAGAAATTATTTACATGTGCTATTGACATGCTCCTTTGAAGCAGGAAGTAATGGAAGTTTCATTAGAGAGTCTGTGGTCTCAAGAAGTGTAGCTAAATTTTCCCCTCTTCCACCATCTACACTGTATTAGAAGAGTTTTAATTCAGTGGTTTGGAGTATAACATACAGTAAATTGGTAACTCATAGCATAAATATGATACCCTGTGGAAACTCTTATCACTTTTAAACTTTTTCCTGGGACTTCAAGTCTCCTGGGCAACATTCCCCTGCTCATCCCTACTCCATCTAACTTTTCTAGTAATACTAGGTGTTAACATTTGCCTTCTGCTTTTGCTGAATTAGATGATCAGACATCTGGGAAACTGTGGATGCATTTATGTTCTGGTTCTCAGCAACCTCATGCATACTTGTTGGGAAGCTAATACAGAAACCCACGTCAGGCAAATCCATTCAGTAGAAGCATTCAAGTCCTACCTTGGACCTGTTGTTACCATCCATACTGTGCTATCAGAGCCCAAGCTCTTTTCTGAAAAATCCTTGTCCAGAGTTGTGTTCAGAGATAAACAGTCACAACTTGGTACAAACTTCAAAGCACTTGTGGGGATTCATAGACCCTGGCAACTAGAGAGAGTAGATGGTTGTGCCTCCCTTAAGTACTGAAGAACTAAATTCCAGAAAAAGGCATTAGGCTGGAACAGGTTGATGTCACTGCAGAAACAGTCTCAAAAACTTCAGATTAATATATTCTGTGACCTCCTACTCATCCACGGTTAAACTGTGGCCGTGCCAAGATCTTTCCTACCAGACTAAAATAATCTGCCTCCACAGCTTATCACATTGTCCCCTGCTATCTACCAAAACATACTTGCCAAAATAGACTTCCTTTTCCACAACTCAAGATAATTGACTTCCCATGCCCTTGTCCTTCTCCTTGCTTCATGAGCCTTACCAAAACTTTATCATCACTTTCCAAATCAGAAATAATCTTACTACTTCAACTACTTTCACTTAATTCCTCCTCTTCTTTCCTAACCGTTCTTGCTTCTTGCTGTTTCCTAATTGTATGCATGTTTACATGGCTCAAGCTGAATAAGAGTGAGAGTTGGCCATTTTATATGTAGAAAGGAGTGGAGAAGTGGAAAAGATGATCTGGAATAAGAAGCCAGCTCTTAAAGAATTCGATTTTTCTGCGTTAGAACTCATCCAAGTTAGAGGACCGTACTCTGTCTTTGAGAAAAATAATCAGTACTAATGACAAGCAGCAAAAGCAGATTTGTTCCTCCTCAGAGTGCAAACAGATTGCATCAGCAAAGTCTTCTGAGAGCTGACTTCCACAGTGAGTGATTTTTGGGGGAGAAGAAATCAACTGTGCTAGATTTCTTCAGGCTGGATTGGGTAGTAAGGATTGGCTACATGTACTGACTGATGTCTCCCAGTCTGCCAACTGTTACTTAATTCAAGCTACAGATTTAACTTAACTGGATATTGCAAGCTTCCATGTGTTTGGAGTTGAGTGACACTTTTTAAATTATGCTGTCTTGGGCACCTAAAGTGTAACTGGTAACCAGCATTTTGAAGACTTGTTTGAGAGGGCATTTCAGCCCCTTCCACTACCCCTTTTATTGTTCTATTCTCCTGCCCAGAAAAGTTTGTGTTTTACAGAAATAAACGGCCATTTAACCATTCATTTCTCTCCAGAAGTGTCATTCTGTATGCCTGCCACCAATGACAAAGTAAAGATTTAAAGCATTAACTTTTCCTATTTCAGTAAGACCAATTCTTTTCAAAGTCATCAGAAGCACTTGAAGCAAGAAATGCATGTGATGGTATTGTATACTGAACACGAACTGAAGATGAACAGCTTACAGTGCAGGCAGACCTTTAAGCGCAGGATTGGCAAACATCATGTTACAAAGCAGTCAGCAAAATGATGGGCTTAATGCTCAGAAAGTGTCTTTCCATAGTCTGTCTTCTCCTTCCGTTGTATAAGAAGGGGGCGTCATACAGCCTGCTTCATTATTTCAGCCTCTGACAGAAATGGGAGGGACTTTGTGAACTTTTGTTATTTCTCAGCCTGAAGCACAGAAGTTTTGGCATTTCAGTTCTCTGTGTTTGGTTTAATGCTTTGCTAGAAAGAAGCAATTTGCCATGCAGAGTGTGGCTGGTTTGTATTGGAAGGGAGCTGCAAGACAGTAAGGCTGCTATAGGGTTTCTCCTTCCACTCTCAGTTCTTGTTGCCTTTTTTACTCTGTATTATAAGTGTTTGAAAAAACTATTGAGTTGAATGCAATGTACAGAGTCTATGTCAGATACTGGTACTTCCCAGCAGCCTGGAAGACAGGAAGAGCTTTGGATTTTGGAGGCAGGAAGACAAGTGAATTTCTTAAGCTATTGAACTATGTCAGTGACTAATTTCTCTCAAAATCAAGAGACCAACAAACATAGCTTGAAGTTATTTTTAGGCATTATTTATAGCCATTCGTGAATATTATAGGCAGCTCAGAGATGGTAACTGCTTGGTTCTAACCTTGTGAAATTCATCCTCCTTTGATCCTGATCCAATCCATACTGACTATGTGAAAAGGAAGACAGCAGTCTACAGAAGCTGTCGTATACAAGCTAGAGGGCACCTTTTTTAAACCTCCTTGCAAATTGCCTCAGATTTCCTGAGGGAAGATAACCAGGAAGGGCAGTTCCACATCTGTCATCACTGTTTTACTCTCAGATCCTCTGGCTTGACAGCATCTCAGAAACAAATTGCCTGCACTTGCCATGCAAGTTGCAAAATGTAAAATCATCTTGCCTTGGTAATGCGGCTGGAGGAAAATTTCCTGCCTCCAGTGAGTATTCACCTTTGAAATGCTTTTGCTTTTATTTTCTGTTTGGGCAAAGTCTCTAAGAAGGAACAGGCCTACTTCTCATTTAGTGACTCCTACAAACCTGTTACCGTCCTGGAAGTTCAAAGCCATGCTGAATTTGTGGATTCAGATTTTCCATCAACCCTGTAAAAGTTGTGACTTTTTTACATTATTTGCACATTGTCGATAGACAGCACTGCGCCTCTGCAAACACCCCAGCTGAAATCATGTCTTTCAGAACCAGTAGTATATTCCTTGCCTGTTTAAGTTTATGCAGTACTTGGACCAAATTCTTTCAATCAATAGTGTTGTGCTATGGTGCAGAATTTCAGCCACTCTATTCAGCAGGCACACGCAGTTACTTGATCTTAGCTCTTTCAGTGGCAATGAGTCTCCCACTTTCTTCATAAATTGAATTCAATTATTACTTCTTTACCCTGTTTCACAAGCAAGTTTAGACATCTTGCTTTTCATCTTGCATTTTAAATAGAAGAAACAATAATAGCAATCACTTCTGCACTTTTATGGCATGAGAGATGGCCTAATAAAATTTGCAGCTGCAAAGGAATTTTGGTTTAGTTTGTCTAACATGCTTTTACAAACTCCTCTTAAGCTCCATGAGATGCCCTGAATAACCTGGTGAAAGCTGCCTTAGACTAACAAATGAGTTACGTAAAGACTGAGACCTGTCATAAGTGGCATAAAAATCAACACTAGGAAGAGGGCATCAATATACTTGGCTAAGTATTCCTCATGCTGCTACCAAAGTACATAGTGCTAGATGTTTCAGCTGACAGTGAGTGGTTAAACAAAGTACTGGGTTATATCAAGGGAAGATTCTACAGCTAATAAAAAACCTGGTTAAATTTTTGCTCTTGTTACTCTGAATATAACAATGACTTCTTTCCTTCCATTGAGGAAATCTGAGCAGTTTGAGCCCATACATTATTTCACCTTCATAGGAGTGTAACTGTCTCAGAGATTGCACAAGCTTCCTTTACGCTGGCAGCATAAACTGCCACATTCACTTCATCAAGCCTAGGTGTTAACTACTTCCCATTAACTCAGATGTTCCCAGGTTCAGGATCAAGAGAACCTGCTTAAGCAAAGCATCTGTCTGAGTTCCTCTCAAGTTAATGTTCCATACAGTATGCTTCAAAAAGGCTGACAAGGGAAGAGGGAAAAGCCTTGGCAATTCTGTGTCTTCCACTGTTTAGGGGGCTGGAGAAAAAAAAAAAAAGATTGGAAAGAAAAAAAGCTGGAAAAAAAAGAAGGAAAGAAAGAAAAAAACTAATGTGTTCTTTCTCCTTATACCTCCTGTAAGTCTGAGTCTTTGTTAAGACCTCTGATACTTTGAAGGGTGGGAGAAGGAGAGATATGTAATCCAGTCACAATCAGGAATTTGTAAGCCTGAGGCCCTTGGCCCCAATATGTGAATCCACCAAGCACAGGGCAGAACTAGAAGACGTATGGTGGCTCTTGTCCAAAGGAATAATGCTACTATGATATAGGTGATGCAGTATTTCAGATGTCCATTTCACAGTACGCACAAGAGGGGAAAAAATATCTGGATGACCTCTCTGTGAAGAGGACTAAGTAGGGCTAGGTGCAGACACACAGTCACAAATTACTATTACATCTGCACAGTGAGCTCACCTTTTACTGACCACAGGATGTTTGAATCAGAGGACCACATCAGTTCATGCAAACCTAATAACTTCATTTCATTAGACCTGGCTTCTACTCTAGAAACATGAATGATCTGTAGTTTTCTTTAAGCAACTCTGCTATGGAGGGCAGCCTTGTTCCACTCTTGGTTATGTGTATCTAAAGATAAGTCGTGCCAGAGGAGAGCTTCAGCTGCAACGCCATAACCATATGCTTTCAAGCAGGCACTTAAGAAGAGTTAAAATAAGTCAAAGGGGAAAGCACAGATGTGAAAGCACCCTTAAGTAGTCTCCCATCCTTTGTTCAGTAAAGAGATTTCATGAACCACCTCTTGTGTGCCTGTTGACAAACTTCCAGTAAATACTTCTTAGCTGCCTATCTGACATCTTATGCAGAGTTCTTGCATCACATTGCCCTTTGTTCTTCAAGTTCCTCAAGTTTCCAACTGTGTAGAGAACCATTTCTTTCTGTCTGATTTTAACTTGACTGCTGCCTTCATTCTTCAGTTCTGAGTTCTTGTATTGGAAGAAACAGTAGATTCCTATACACCTTTTCCAGACTAATTTCTCATGTTTGTCAGCCTTGTCATACACCTTGGTCATCAATTTTCCAGGCTGAAGAGTCTCAGTCTGTTCAGTCCTTCATTTTCATTTGTTTTCTAGGCTCCACAGACCTAACTCCTTTGACTAAAATCACTACCTTAAACACCAGCACAAAAAAATTAAGGCAAACAAAAAGAAAAAGCTTCTCAATTGGTGGAGGATTTCTACTCTGGAGCCTTGATATGGGGAGGATATGCAAGTGCAGCTAATATGAAAGAGTTACTGAAGAGACAGTCAGTGCAATATCTAAAATAAGGACAACTCACCTGAAGAAGTCATCTTTTTTCAGGGACTTCTAGGAGCCTTGGGAATTCTAGAGGATTTGTTCATAAAACATGGTAAAATCGTCCTTAGTTATGGGAAGAAATCTAAGAACTTGGAGTAATTTAAACCAACCAAACAAAATGAAACTCCACGTGGTGTGCTTTATTCAGCTCTGGAATCCTCAGCGCAGGAAAGACGTGGACCTGTCAGAGCAGGTCCAGAGGAGGGCCACAAAAAAAGATGGAGCAACTCTTCTATGTGGGCAGGCTGAGAGATTTGGGGTGGTTAGCCTAGAGAAGAGAAGGCTCTGGGGAGGCTTTGTTGTGGCCATTCAGTACTTAAAAGGGGGACAGACTTTCTCATACGGTCTGTACAACAGGATAAGGGTATAATCCTTCTAAACTAGAAGACGGTAGATTCAGACTAGATATAAGGTTTATTTTTTATACAATGAGGGTGGAAAAACTCTGAAACAGGTTGTCTGGAGAGGTGTTTTGTGCCTCATCCCTGGAAACATCCAAGGCTAGGTCGTACAGGGCTGTAAGCAACATGTTGTAGTGGAAGGTGTCCCTGCTTATTGCAGGGAACTGCACCAGATGACCTTTAAAGGTCCCTTCCAACCTAAACTATTCTATGATTCTAATTAAAAGTAGTAATAGCATAGAACAGATCATCATTACCAAAACAATCTCATTGTACTGAAGGGAATTTTTCAGTTTGCACCAGTTCCTCTCGTATGCACACTTTCTGATAAGGGCACTGGCACCTCAGTGTTTTCCTTGTATGCACTCCCTCCTATGTGCCCATCGTGAATTTTCAAGAAGAGCTCAAGGCCTCCAGCGTGGCAGAATTGTTTCCTCGTCTCTCTGAACTTTCCTGTTGCTGCAGTTCCCTTCTCGTGTCACCTGGTGGCTGCTGAGCCCTCCTGCAGCTCGAAAGGTGCCGCTTGCTCCTGGAACGCAGGAGAGCTCGGTAGCAGTCCCAGGAGATGTGTGGTAAGGGTGCATTGGTCGTTATTTTTTTATCCCTAGTTATGGAATCTGACACCATAATCTTTCTGCAAGCAAAACGGCAGGTGCTTTTCATGGCAAAGGGGGAAAGAACAAGTATAAATGTTCTAATTTTGAGTGAACTCCTGCTGTTTACATTGTAATTCCTCTTGATAGTTTGAAGTGAGAATCAGGCGCAGGAAAATACTTAATTCTTTATTAACATCTTCTTCTTCAGAGTTGCATCCATAAGTAAATTGCCTGGGTCCAGGATGAGCAAGGTAATTATTTTTAACAGTGCTCATCCTGTTCTTCACCCCAAGCTGGAGACAGTTCAAAACAGAATGTCAAGCAAAAGACCAATAAACCCAGTGTCAGCAGTTGCTTAGTTTCTTTTCAAAGTGTCAAGTGGGGATCACTGTCCTGTATGCATAACTAAGGGCTTTTTTTATTTTTTGCCAATAAGGGTTGAATTTGCTGGGGAATTGTGAGCAATCATTTTTAATGATCTTGGAATTTTTTTTAAGGTGGTGGTTTTGCTTTGTGTTTAGATTTTGATGTGGGGGTTTTATTCCAATAAATACGTCCATACAGTGCTTATTTCCTATTTGCCCAGCAGGCTTGTTGGAAGGGGGTGTTGGGGTGATACATCTTGTTGAATAAGAGCAGGTGGTTTTCACTGTTGTCTGTCATCAGCCCGAGTTGCTGTGTAGTTTACAATGAGAGGTGTGAAAAAGGCACACTTTTCCCAAAGGGCAAACACACGTTTGGGTGAAGGCTTGTGTTTAAAGGGTAGATAATTAATAGCTGTAAAGGGTCCTTTCCCATAAACATAGCAAGGTGGTGATTTTCACTTGAAAAGTGAAAGTACTACCAGGGGAGAAGTTTTTACCTCCCAAAAAATAAATCTGCTCAGGAATTTAAGGCTAGCAAACCTAATCAGAGCCAGAAATGTTTGTTCTTTTACCTTTTCCAGGTAATTCTATCGATCTGGTTGTGAGTATCTTTGGAGGGTGTCTGAGATATCTTATATCGGGGGTTGTGGAGGATGAGAGTGGGATGTACAACCACTCAGCTCCTCCGGATAAAAGCCTGCTGGAGTCACAGCTGGCACAAGAAGCGCTCCTGATCTGTTTTATAGAATCACAGAATCATAGAATAGTTAGGGTTGGAAAGGACCTTAAGACCATCTAGTTCCAACCCCCCTGCCATGGGCAGGGACATCTCACACTAACCATGCCACCCAAGGCTATGTCCAACCCAGCCTTGAACACCACCAGCGATGGAGCATTCACAACTTCCCTGGGCAACCCATTCCAGTGCCTCACCACCCTTACAGTAAAGAATTTCTTCCTTATATCCAATCTAAACTTCCCCTGTTTAAGTGGGAAGGAGGAGGTATATGGGGACAGGGAGTATTCATGGAGCCTTGTGTGGAGGGACCAGCAGCCTGTGTGGCACAAAAATATTTTAAGCTCACAACAGGGGAACTCTGTGTGGATTGAACACTTCAAAGGGGGAGCCTGCCAGCTACAAAACCCAAATCTTTAAATAATATGGAGAGCAATGAGGAAAAAATCTGATCTGCTCGCTCTCAGGAAGAGAGCAGGCTTCCCTCAGCCTTGGTCTAAAGCAGTGTAATCCTATTGGCTTCAGGGATGGTGCAAGGGCTTATGTCATGGAAGAATTTAGTCTGCTGGGTCCGACAGTCTTACTTAGACTGAAAAATTCTTTTTTCCCTTCTCTGCATTGTGATGACAGCAATAGGCAACAAAATGTGCGTTGGTTTTGGTTCCAGTGAGGCAGGTTTTACCAGGTTTACATGAGGGACCCTTGTTAAAGCTCCACAGCTCAACCGAAGGGAAAGTTTCTTCAGCTTTCCAAAAAGTTCTCTTCTTGGGCAGGCTTGAAGCTTGGAAAATGTCAAGCCTGAGAGCTGAAACTTGAGGAAAATTGCAAGCATTACAGTTTAAGCAGTTATAATGGAAATCCCTTGCCAGGGTTGAGAATAGCCAGTAACAGTAGCCTGCCAGCTATTTTACACCATTTAAATGAAATTCTCTTTTAAAAATATTATAAAATATACTTTGCAATTAATTGAAGGAGCTCAGTGCTCCAGAATGCTGGGAAAACCCTGCCTTGCAAAATGAATGTTACTTAAATACACAATAATCCTAGCCCCTGTGTTTGTATGACTATGAATGCTTGCTGGTTTTAAAAGAAAACTTTAATATTAGCATTTGCATTACTGCTTACCTGAGCATGAGGGAGCTTGACATTATCGATTCAGGAGGGAGTGGGTGGGTGATGGGGATGGCCTATCGGAGGGGCTTTTCTGCATGAGGGACTCATCAGCACTGGGGGACTCCCTGCTAGGGACCAAGCTCCCCTGGGATAAGCATCTGCCTGAGCTGCAGGACTTCAAGCAAGTCAGACTGCTCACAAGAAGCTCTTTGGTTTAGGAGCCAGATCTTAGCCAGTAGGTCTCTGAAGAGCTGAGATGATAATACCAAACCCAGGATAGAGAGAGATGAGGGAAAAGGAGTCAAGGGGATGAGGTTTTTGTAATCCTTCTCTCCTCTTGAGGTGTATGGAGATTGTTACTTTAAGTGAGTTGGATCCTCCATGCTGGTACTTTTGCTGTAGTTCCTCTGGCCTCATGTTGCACCGTGAGCCTTCCTGGCATAGGACAAGATGATGTCATCTTGTCAATCCTTATTACTTCTACAGAGGGTACTACATACTTCTGCTTCTCCAACTGACCTTTAAAATAGTGTCCCTTGAGCCTCTGATATGAAACAGGTAATGGAAAAATACACAACTGTTACAAAGCCTAGTATCTCTGCAGGGACCAAGATTTTCCTGATCTCTGGGTTGCTTTTTTTTCCAGTAAGTTTTAGAATGCCTCCTTCCAGGAAGACATTACTTGGGTTTGGTTTTTCATTTTCAATGCATGCGTGTGATTTCAAATACCTTCCTCAGACTCCAGTACATAGTTCTTCAGAAAGGTAATGGGCAGGTAGGCATGGAAAGGAATTTGATTATACTTGAAAAGAAAGACAAAATAGACCTGAATGGTAGAGCTATCCAGCATGTTTTAGGTTTCTCTCTGTAGTTTAGGTAGCAAGGATTGTTCCTTTGCCAGTGTAAATATATAAATTTTAAAAGAGATGTCAAGGACTGCTTAACATACAGACAAAAAAAAGTTTCACATTTCTGCCCTTATAATGGCCCTATGTGTTTGCATTCTACTTATTTATGCATTCGCATTTGGTTTATTTATGAGATCTTTGCCCAGAAATGTTCCCCTATTAGCTCTATATGGTTCTATATGGTAATTAATATATCACTGTGATACTCCATCTGTTATTATTTCTCTAGCATTTGCACCTATGAGCCCCAACCAAGATCAGAGTCTTATTTGGATCAGAGGATCAAAGGCTCTTTTGTAGTAGGGGCTCCACATATGCATAGAGAGTATCTGAGGCTTTTTAGTCTAAACAGAAAAACTGGGCAAGTGTCAGTGAATGGACGGGTGCTGGTACTTGGCGTCACACTGACCAACCTGCCAAGCATTATTGAGGAAAGTGCAGTAGTTGTGGAAGTCAGGCTCAGATCCCCTGCAGTCCACTTCACCATCCTGCCTTACCTCAGTACCGTGTCACTTACATAGTACTTCCTTTCCAAAATGAAAGGATGATATGATTGTGATTTACTTTCTGTATTTGGGCTGTATGGAGCACCTGCCCAAAGCCACAGAAAGAGGTGTGATAATTGCACTCAAGGCTGTAGTCTTCTTGCTTATAAAAGGGAATAATAGAGCAATGCTTAGCAGGCCTAACAACAAGGATACCCTAACTTGTGTCATGTTTCTCTGAGATTTTGTGCACCAGCAAGTGTCCTGCTGGGAGCAGAGAGAACTGAAAACCATAGTCTCCTCTGTAGTATGCTGGCAAATGCAAGAGGCAGCTGCTCTCCTACCCTTTAGCACTGATAACACAAAAGATGCTTAAAGATTAGCTGTTGTTGGGGTAGGAAGCTGGTAATCATGGTTCTTGCGCACGGAAGCGTAAGGAGAAGGGAGAGGAAAGGAAGGGATAGTGTCAGTATAGTTACGGTTTATGAATCCAAAGCTAAATTAAGCATAAGTAACCTGTAAAGTATGTGATAATAGAAGGAACATTTTAATTCAGCATTAAAGATTGTGAGCAAGGGATTGTGGCAGGCTGCAATAATGTTTTAACTATTATGGTGATAGTGTTACTCTGGAAGTAGAAAGAAAACTATCTTTTGTTAGAATGCTAATGTGTTAATGAAGATAAAATATGTTGCTCCAAACTGCTATCCAGTGAAAGCAGTCTTTATAAGCAGTGTAGCATTCGCGCTGTCAGGCACTCATTATTTTTGTTCAGTGGTGGCAGGGAGGCACCAGCTTAACTGTAAGCAGGCAAGCTGGAAAAGTCTGTGTTAGGGGAGAAAAAAATATTAAGCACAAGTGATTTCTACTACAGTTTCCTGATGGTAGAAACAGAGACAATGACAATTATGACATCCAGAAAATGCTAAAGGAAACATGAAATATCCAGTCTGGCTAGCAGTGCTGGAAATTGAATCTTTCTACCTGAAGCTACATTAAAATATTTCCTTTCTTATCTTCCTCTTTGGAGAAAGAGATTTTTTTTTAGGGGGGGGGGGTGGGAAAAACATAATTATCATTATTTAAGATATAAAGATGAAAATAAATGTTTATTACTCTGAAAAGTAGTAGCAAAGAGAAGTAATTGCCCTCACAGTAGTGGCCCATGGCAATTGTATTCTAAGTTGTTCCTCATGTTTCCACTCTGCTGCTTGGTCTACACCTTTCCATCTAATTCCAAGAGCTATCTTTCTGCAGGAGGGGGATGATGGGAGATTCCATATTGTGTCCAACAACATAATTTATTCGGATGATTTATTAATTGCAAAGACCCCTGTAAACCCAGGTGTGTTGATATCCAGGGAATGCTCTGAGGGGAATGCTCTGCCAAGGACAGCTTTCAAAAACAAAATGGGAATGACCATTTCTTAAAGCTTTCCTGTAGATCACACAAGAAACCTAAAACAACAAAAAAAGCCAGAACTGAATTCAAGCAGTTACCTCAGAGGCCATTTATCTACCTCTTTTTTTGTCTCAAGAACCCAAAACACACCTTATTTCCAAAAGAAACATCAAAAGGAATAAACTTTCAACTTATCTGCATGTATTTATGTTGTTCAAAGTTTTTTGGCTGCAGACACACTCCACACTGTGCAGGGGTCCAGCCTCAGGGTTGCATACTGCTGGTACTGTGGGTACAGAAGCAAGTTTGCTTTTCCTGTGTTGTGGGCTGGCTTGGAGTGAGCCAACATCAATGGCTCTCCTAGGTTATTGTTCATTTTACCTTTCTTGGTTTTGTGACTTTGCATACAACTATAATCTGGTGCCTAGACATCATACTCGTGTTATGCCTTTAAATCAGCAATACAAGTGTAACGTGCAAGGTCTGGGAACACAGAATTCTTGCTCGAAGTCACTCAGGTTATCTTAAAAGACATTTTCTGTTGTGTGTTTCTTTTTCTTAGTAGTTTTTTGCATAAACTACAACTTCAAATATGTTCAGACAAAATTTTCTTATTTAAAAGTTGAAAACTCTCCTTCTGAAAATAGGGAGAAAAGGCAGTTTTGTTGACAGATGTGTCTATTTTTCAGTTTACTGGTATCTGTAAACATCTGAAGTAATTCTTCAGATTTCTAGCTGGGGATTTCTTATACTCATATGTAAAAAAACCACAAAGCCACAAATAAGCAGTTGCCACTTTGAATAGTTTTTTTGAAAGCTAACTGCAGTGGTATAGTTGAACTTCAGAAAGTGTACTCATGCAAGGCTTTGCAAGGACATACTGCAAGTTAAAATCCAACAGGCTTGGTAAGGCCTGACTATAACCTCAGCCAATATAGTTATAAAGGACTCTTATGATGATGCCTTAAACATATCACCTTATTACTGCCTGTATCCAGCAGTTTGAGAACTGCTGTTCATATAGCTTTTATGAGAAGCAGGGCTCTCCAGGAAGGAATGCCAGTGTGTAAGTTAGTGAGCTGTACCAGTGGGTTCAGTGTGCCATATGTAGTGGCTCCCCCAAAGAACCGAGACTGTCTCTAAGTGATGCAATGAGAAGAAATAGGCTATTCTAGCTTGGGACAGATCTTAGCACTAATAGAAATAGACTGCATGCGGTATCAGAGATAAATCTATTCCTTATTTGTGAAAGATCTGATTTGAGGATCAGCAGGTGATGTGCAGTGGTAGGTAATAATAAGAGGGTGTGGAGACAGGATCAGTGCCTGACCTCACAATCCTTTTGGAAATGTGGAATAAACCCAGAATGCTAACTCCAGCACAGTTACAATGACATAAACCAAGTGTGGGTCAGACCTGGATCTTTCCAAAGGTATTACGCTGTGGTCAATGATGAGCATTATAACTATGTTATTGCAGTCCTAGGCCTCTTCCCTAGCCACTCTGGAATGATATATAATTTTACCAGCCAGCTGGACTTCCCTCTGTGCTATTTAAGAGCAGGGTAATGTGTTTGTGGATATGGGGTCTGTCCCTAGCTGTGTGTGTCTGGTGGGGTCAGGAAGAAGACAGGGGTTTAGGAAGGACAGTTGTTTTACATAGATATGTATGATATACAGTAATGGACTAGGATGTACATTTCAGTTGGCCAAAGCATTGTAGGCATTACTCAGAAGAAGCTATACAGCTATGAGCATGCTTGTGTTTTGCTTTATGGGGAGAAGCAGAAAAGGCATAAAGAAAAATACTTCTACCAAAATTGTCTTGTCTTGCCAAAAGAATTTGGACCTAATTTTTCTTAAATGCTATCCATATACTCAAGGTAAACATTATGCTCAAACTTCCCTGGCTGTTCCACCAGGCATGATATAATAATCTCCATTACTACTTAGAATGGTCTTTCAGTCCAGATGCAACTTTATTTCTTTATCACTGTGATGAAGTATGTTTTACTAAACTTTATTTTATTGCAGCTTCCCAGAAATGCATGTTTTAATATACCAGATAAGCATAAGCAATGAGCTCATATGCAGAAAAGGGTCTGGTTTATAGTTATTGAATATACATGCTCTGTGTTTGCTAAGAGTTTAATATGTATGTCATGCATTCTACTAAACAATTCAAGCATAAATGGAAAAGTTGGGTAATAATGGAAAGAATCTAAAGCCTTCAAATGCCAAAGGGCTTGATGGAAAGGCAGATAGGAAGTAAAAGCTTTGATTCTGCTGTTTATACTTGGTTTTAATGGCAAAATACCCAACAGCCATGGTGATGAAGGGGTATTTTTTTGGAGCTTGATGATAATGGTACAAGTATGTCAATTATCTGGTGCACCTAACACAAGAAAAGATGTTCACCTTATTGGAAAGTGAAAACAGAAAAACTATAGTTTTTGTAGCTGTAATATACAGACAGGAAAGCAAAATTCTGCATGTTCAGCAATGCAGGTCTAACTCCAAAGAGCAGCTTCAAAATAGTACTATGGCATTTTGTGGCCTTTATCTCCCAGCAGTTTCATATCAAAGGTGTTTAGCTACGAAGCAGTCCGATGGTTTTTCAGTAGCGCACAGTCTCCCTGGAAGCTGAAAGTCGGACTGCGTTGCTTTTGACCTACACATCAGCAGCAATAAGGATTCAACCATCAGAAGTTACAGTCTATTAGTCTGTCCACAGACTTCAGTGGGTGTTCGTTCAATCCCCTCGCATTTAAGAGCTTGGCCTTTTTTCAGTAGTTGTTATTAATATTGTTTTAGAGTGTTTCGTCTTTGGACCTGTTAGTGACCTTTTGAGCTTGGGCATATCAAGTCCTTTTCTTTAGGGTGACTTAACACAGAAGATAGAGGACTTTCTTTTTTTACCTCTTCTCAATGAAGAACAATTAGCCCAGTGGCAGAAAAGCAACACAGGTAAGATGACTGTTCTCAGCATTGAAATCCAGCAGTGGCCTGAGTTTCCCAGAACTGCATAATCCCTCCTAGAGGAAATCTGGAATATCTTGTTTCATCCAAACTGAAAAGTCCAAAAATTATTTAAACAAAATATTTTACTGGTAAATACTTAAAAAGGGTGTTGAAATTAGGCCACATTTGGACTTTTTTATCAACAATGCATTGTATGAATGGACATGGACAGGCTTTTTGGCATTTGGATTCAGGCGTAGCACTTCTGTGGTGGGAAAGCACAAAGGCCTAGTCACTGTTACACTAGCCAGTGGGGTGTACCAGATCCTCCTCACTGATAGGAGGGCAGAGCAAAATCTGGAAATGCAAAAGGCAAATAGCTCCCCTCAGGCTGGACTACTCTGCACACATCAGCTGTGCAGCTGTGGAAAAGCTCTGATGCCAGGTAATGAGCTGGCATAGTTCAATTGCCTGTACTTCACCCTCTTGATTAAAGGCAGGCATTTGCCCATGTTCTCTAAATTACTTGGGATCATTTACAGTTGTAAAAATGTGCTGTTACAAAAGCTTTGTCATTCACCTTTAGGGATGAACATGTTCAGCTCCGACAATGTTATCTAGAGAGAACAGCAGCTCCAATCATCTCAAACATGCTTGCAATATAACATGGCTTCAGGCAAAGCTCAGTGACACCAGTGCATGCAAAAGAAAGGAATGGACATGAAGTGACCATTACAATGAGAAATGTGAGGCACATGACGCACAATTTTGCTTAAACAACCAAATTTAAATAACAGAAAATTGTACTGCCTGTCTTTTTAATGTTTTTATTTTTTCCCCTTTTCTAGTTCTCTGAAGGTCTTCTTTCTGTAGCAGGGAATTATTCCTGGGCTTTAGCATAAACCAGCATGTATTGCTGAAAGCTGTAGCGCTGACCAGGCAGAGCAAAAGACTTCCAAAACACTGCCGTCTCGCGGCAGTCTCTTTGCACTGCTGCATCTGCTGCGCTAGCACCGTACAGCCTGGCCAGAGGTCACAGGCAGATGTCACAGGCGGTTAGCGCTAGGCAGGATGCACAGCGGAAACTTCCTTAAATTTCACAGATGAAGACGGAGAGTTGGTTTTGTGCAAAACAAGAAAATGAATCGGATGAGACAGGTGCCCAGTTGGATGACGACAAAGTAACTGAACTGCTGCCAAGTGAAAGGCAGCCCTGGATTCCCTTGGTGGGTTTCTGTGCTTTCATGAGCCTTGTAGCAGCCCTGAATTCAGCCACCTTGCTGGAGCAGTTCAGAGTCTACATTGACAGTCAGGAAGGTTTACAGCTTGGGAAGGCAGATGACCTGGGATGGCTTTCTCAGAAAGGGAGCTCTCTTCTTTTCCAAGCCAAACTTGGTGTACTGCCTCCAGCGCATCCTGTTAAACACACTTGGTACAAAGTGTCTCAGTAATTTTGCAATAAATACCAGATGAAGGTATCCTAAGTCATGTGAATTAATGTGATTTCACCACCACCACCACCAGTATTAAGTCAGGGAGGTTTTCTGCCATGGCTTGCTTTAGCACTCGTCACTTAAACCATCATTATCTCTATGTCTAAATTACCACCATTCAGAGCATTTCAGCATGTATTCCACAGTGCGCTTTTAAAATCAAACCAGTGTCTTAATTTTTGACTTATTAATTATTTCCCAGGATTACAATCTGTAAGATTAGGCAAATGAGGGTCAGTTTTTCCAGTCTGTGGCTTTTAAACACTGGGTTTTTCTCAGAAGAGTTATTTTGTGCAGGGTGGAAGACCTGCTTGGATGCAAGTCTGACCTGTACATCCGGCAGTCTATATGGGGCTTTATCCAGCGATCATTAAAGTCACCAGGTGGATTTCCACCGACCTGTAATGAAGAATCTTTTTATTCTATGCCAAATGTTTTGACCTCTTGTCCTGTAGTATGCTCCAGAGTTTGTATGAATCTTCTGTATATTGCAGCCTGCTCAGAGGTATTGTTAGAAAGAAATTCTTGCCAGACTGCAAGCTCCAGCTCTCTGAGCATCTTCATGACCCTCCTCTGGACCCACTAGAACAGGTCCACATCCCTCTTGTGTTGGGGGCTCCAGACCCACTAGAACAGGTCCACATCCCTCTTGTGTTGGGGGCTCCAGAGCTGCATGCACTACTGCAGGTGGGGTCTCACAAGAGTGAAGCAGAGGGAGAGAATCACCTCCCTCGACCTGCAGGCCATGCTCCTTTTGATGCAGCTCAGGATATGGTTGGCAGTAGTAGAGCCTTGCTGGGGCCAGAATGCTTGCTGCCTTTTGAGACCAAGACCCTTGATGCAAAATATCACTCTGTCTAACATGAGTGGCTTTAGCAGTAACACTGGGACCATGTGTTAGGACCAATAGCCTGTGATAAAAATCCTGAAGAGACAGAAGGTACTGAATGCAAATACAGCTGTGATAATACTGCCTTTGTAACAGATTGATATAGCTACTGGCACCAGTACAGATTTGCAAGGCTAGGTACTGTTGTAATTTGATGCTTTTCTTGCCTTTTTCACTTAAATATATATAATTTTATGTACCCACACATTATAACCCTTGGCTTCACATGTCTGCTCCTGTAAAATACAAGCTTGTCATTTTCTCAGATTTCCAACCTTTTCCTCTTCTGTTTCTAATTGACTTTTTTTTCCCCCCTTCCTTAAATGCACTTAGTTTTCCTTAATGATGTGATGCAGTTGCAGAGATGCTTTATGTAAGGCAGAGAAGCCTGTTGTCTTTCTGATGCAGAAAAATATTTGCTTCTCATGGTTCAAATTTGCTGAATTTTTTAATCAGCTTGTGTTTTCCAAACTCCTCCCCCTGTTCTGAAGCTCTCTTTAATCTTGATATAATCTGCAGCTCACTAAAACTGCCCTTCATGTTTGTTTTTGGTATTTAATCTGTTTGGACATCCCTAAAAGTGGAATGACTTTGAGGCAGCAATAAGGTGCCGATCAGTTCATTAACTCATCCTTGTATAGAAGTGACAAGCTTCATCTGCTCTTGGAGCCTTGACTAAATACAGCCAAGAAGAAACGTAGAGAAAGCCGTTTGCCTCCTTTTTATTTTTTACTTTGATGTCAGCAGGTATCTAGCTTGCATTGCCTAAAACAGCATATAAATCTATTTTCCATACAGTCACGCAGGGTGAAAGGGAGGTTTATTCTTTGAGAGGTGGGCCTTTGGTGTCTATATTGGTACCCCCTTCACCCAAGTTCAGGTCTAGTTATTGTTTTCATTTGGTCATGGGACCTCTCAGAAATCAGAGGCATATCAGGGATAGAGGCTTCATAGACCTAAAATGAGAAGACAGCCCTGATTATAGCTCTGTGTTGGACTTATTTGTTGTAGATTGTGAAGCAACACCAAGTGAGGCTAGGGGTCCATCAGCGAGGTGCTTAAATCTCTGCTAACAAAGAAAACTGTGTTGCAGAATGGTGATAGGCATTTTGCCTTTGAGTTATCTTTCTTAAACTGCTGAAAATACTATAAAAATTTCACTCTCATAAGAGTCTACTCATAAAAGAGCTGTGGGAACAAAATAAGGGAGCGCAGCTTTGCTCACGGGTATAAAATGTGCCAAAGTTGCTCCAGTTATGAAGATTATTGTAAGGGCTTCTTTCTTGGTGCCAACATTCTGTACACAGCAATGTAGTCAGGTCTCCAGAGGATTTGTTTGTTGTACAGTCTCATGCCAGGGGAGTCACAGTAGAGCATCACCTATGTCTGCAGGGGATTTCAGTGGCACCCACGATGACTTGTTCTAATCTCTTTGGATAAATCAGAGTCCTGCTAGCATCTTTGCACACTGGAGCCCCTGCGTTGGAGCAGAAACTTGCAAAAACATGAAGAACTTCTTCATTCAGCTCAGTAATTTCTGATGAAGGACAAATGAATGTCCACTGATGATCTTCTGTTGGATTGTTCTTGTTCCTTTTTGTGGAAAAGCCTTGCCTCCTTATCTCTCTCACTTGAGTTCATGTAGCCTGTCCCTAATTCTGATCTCTAAAAACACACCAAAAAATACAGCTGTGCCAGAGCTGCTAGCTGCAATGACAAAATAATTTGTGTAGCTGTGACCTATCCCTCTTTCATGCTCTCACTCAGTAACCCCTGGAGCTTGGAGACACGAGGGCTGGGTACAGTTCCCATCTCTGCCACTGATATGATGCACCTGAAAGAATTGTTTCATTTCTTTGGGCCTCAGTTTCCCCATCTGTGAGAGCATATGATCTTTTGTAATGCACTGCAAGATCTTCATCTGGAAAATGTTCTTACAGTATCCAAGTACTGCTGTGTATTACAGCAAACCAGGATGTGTTGAATTTTGGAATTTTTTTTTTCTATTTATTTGGTTGTGCGGTTCCTTGTACCTCTTTCAGTATTCACCTGGGTGTATGCTTATTGGCCTGTTACTTCTCTGTCTCCCTAACTGATTGCTTAATCTCAAATTGAATTAACTTGATTTTAGTTGACGTCAATGAAGTACACTGCAGGCATAGAAAACCAAGGTAAAGCAATGCTGACAGCCTATTTTAAAGTTGGATTTTCTTTCTCTTCTAATATTTTATATAATAACATATAAAAGTCTAAAATGCTTGAAAGAAATAAAAGCCTTTTTTCCGCTGCTAAGACAATGAAAATGAACTGTGAACGATAATGGATGACTATGTTACTGCAGATCAATTGTGTTAAATCCTTCTGGTAATGAAAATAACTATTTGATAGAGCAGAGTGAATACTGCACAAGAATTAACAAGTGATCAAAGTCATTGGATGCATCTACTTAAAATGGCTTCCTTGTGAACAAGCATGTAACCTTTCATGCTCCATTGCTATGAAAATGCTAGCTAAAGGGTTTATAGACAGGACTGCTCAAACACAATTTGCAGGAATACTCATAAAAACATATTTTGTATTTGTTGCATATTTTGCATGGCCAGCCTGGTTCTGGCTCTGCTTGAGAGAAGCACTTGTGGTTTTGTCTAGTTTTAAGCCTACCTTTAAGTCACATCAACTTTTGTTCCATGTCAAGAAAATGAAATCTTTGCCACTCATCTTGATGACAGCAGGTATGGATATATCATCCATGCAATCCAGATGGCATTTGCATCCTTAATTTATCAGCTTCCAAACGGAAATAAAATGCTGTGTGCCACTGGAGCCATCAGCGGGTCATGGGAGTCTCCAAGAGGTGTGTTTGACCTATCAGTGCTCCTAAGCTCACCAAACAACAGCACTGGGAAGGAAAAAACATGTTTCTCAGAGGGGATACCTTGTTCCTCCTCCAGTGCATCGTTTGGAGGGTACACCCTGGCAGTGAAATCTCATTGCTGAGCATGATTGCACAACCCAGCTTTACAAAGGTCAGGAAGGTCCAGAGGTAAGGACCTCAGTCAGTGTTCCATGAAAGCAGGTAATTCACTAGGCAGCATGCAGCCCTCCTTCCTCTTCAGGCTTTTGCTGCTTCCACTTTCTGAGAATTTATGCTGACCACAATTAATGATTTCTTCTTCCAGTGTGTGTCCCCGTTGCAGTGATGTACAGATGCCCCTTTTACTAGAGAGCTGCCTGGGCTGAGCTGGGGCAGCAGGCACTTGGGCAGTGCTTCACATGGCAGTACCTCCTCGGGGACCTGCTAGGATGAGACCAAATGGCTGTGGTGCTGCACAGGAGGGCTAGTGAATTAATGAGCCTGTAAGGAGATCTGGAGGCTTCCTGGGATGTGCATTGTTAATGCTATTAAATATTACTTAGGCCTACAGCAAGCTGCATGTTCAACAGTTTAAACTGTAATTGCTAGCTGATGTAGAAATAAGACTGAATGTATGTGAATCCTGTTGAAAGCTGATATCATTTTGGCTTCTCAGATTAGCAGCCTCTACAATTAGTAGTGTGTGCAACTGATAATGTTTGTGGAGAATCTGTCATACAGTGCTTTCAGATGTGTTCAAATTTGAATGCAGTAGATGTGCCACACTTTTCCAGCCTTAGGTGTATTGCCAGATAATCAGATAACTCAGAGCCCAAGCTGCCTCCTTTGTTGGGGGAGGAGGCTAGGGGCCACAGGAATGTTTGACTGTCTTCCAGTAATCTTGACTCATTCTTCCTTTTCTCAATACATTCATGATTTATGGTTCCAGCACAGAAGCCAATGCCTCATCCATTTTTTGCCTGCCCTGGTCTTTTCCTGTGACATAGCAATGTTTAGGGATAGGGGGAAGAGGGAGGAAGAGAAATCTCTCTTCTGTGGCCAAAGCAGGTATCTTCAGTTCATATCATCCAAAGTCCTTGTACTTATATTTTCATGGACTTCTTTCATGTGCATACAACTCTGTGTTTATTTATCTATTTAGAACAAAAGTTAGACACACACACGAAGCCCAACAAATGTTTTTCGCACCATCCCAAAAGTCTAATTTTTGTATCAAGTATTTGAAGAGTGGGTAAATTTGATCTGTCCTGGGTTCAACAGTAGGAGTCATTTTTCTCCTTCTTAGTAGCTGGTGCAGTGCTGTGGTTTTGACTTTTGGCCTGGGAACAGTGCTGATAACACCGATGTTTTCAGTTGCTGCTCAGTAATATTTACTCTGACCAAGGACTTTCTGAGTCTCATGCTCTGCCAGGGAGGAGGGGAAGCCGGGAGGAAGCAGTGACAGGACACCTGACCCAAACTGACCAAAGAGGATTCCATACCACAGCACATCATGTCCACTATATAAACTGGGGGCAGTTACCCGGAAGGGCTAGATCACTGCTGGGTCGGGCTGGGTATCAGTAGGTGGGTGGTGAGCGGTTGTATTCTCTTCCCTTGTTAGTTCCCTTATCATTAATGTTATTGGTGGTAACAGCAGTGGTTTGTGTTATACCTTAGTTACTGGACTGTACTTATCTCAACCCATGGGAGTTACATTCTTTAGATACTTCTCCCCATCCTTCTGGGAGAGGGGGGAGGATAAGGGGGTGAGGCCTGAGAGAGCTACTGTGTGGTTTTCTGAGTTACGGCTGGGATTAAACCACGACAGGGTCCTAGAACCCATGCTGGATGAAAGGGAAGTGCAGATGCACTGCAACTGCCTAAAATATGACTAGTCTGATTTATTTATTTATTTTAATGCATTTGGAGCAAAGGTACCACTGTCCCACCTCCCTGAAGTTCTAAGATTTGACTTTTTACTCTGTCCTTCAAATAAGCAATCAATATGCACATTTTCATGGCTTAGTATATATGGTTTCTAGCACCTAAGGACCTCTGACAGTCACATCATACCTGACTGAGTATTCTGTACATCCCATTACAGTCCTCTTATTTAGAAATTTTTCATGCAGAAATTTAGAGAAGAAATGTACTGTTGATGTTTTTCTCCTTAAATCTGGAAACATTAAAGAAAACATTTCCTAGAGGTACTCAACATAAGTAAATTCTCTTTGCATCTATAAATCTGAGAACACCTCAGTCTTTGTGTATAGAGGTATACAGGATACTAGTGTGTGATAGCCTCTGGGCTTAAACTGTTGTTAGGTCTATTCTGTTTTGAGCTGTTTGGCAGGGAAGGTTTCTCTGTGGTGGGTGCTGGGCACTAGGCAGTGCAAAGAATAAATAATAATGATAGTACCGGAGACCTCAAAAGCCTCTGAGAAGTATCAGTTATGACACAGCAACTTTGGATGATCTCATCCCTGCAGGCAGGTTAGTGATGGAGTTCCCTTATTACAGGATCCTCCATGTATTTTGTGGGGACACAATCATTACCATTCAGCACTCTCTTTTTCTGGAAACTTTTGTGTTGCAGTGAACACTCTTTGCTTGCACCCTGTCCAGCTCAGCTTTTATCTTATTTTTCTGTCATTTAAATGATTTTTCTTGAGAAGAGGATGACACTGTAATAGCAGTGCTATCTGCATATTTT
>CM029917.1:53981252-54053752 GCA_017639245.1 Myiopsitta monachus | reverse complement strand
TTGGATGAAGAATGATGTTTTCATCTTCATGACTCAATTTTTTTTCTGTGCTTGGAGAAAAATGAAGAGTTATTTTAAGTTCATTGTGCACATATAGAAATACTTCCTAATTTTAATGGTGCAAAACTTTTGCAATAAGATCTTGTGAGAGAGAACAGAAAAAATGCACATACTGAGATTGTAATCATGTCCATTTTGATGTCGATGGTAGTTGAGAACAAAATGCATTTAAGGACTGTAATGGGAAGGAACTAGTTTTGACAGTGGTGGAGGAGTTGTAAATGACAAAGGAAGAATTTGGTTTCAGAACTGTTTAACAACAGGCCTTTGAAGAGGTGCTGCCTTGGATAAAAAGAATCCTTGGCAAGAGAAGAGAGTTGCAAGTTAGTATAGAGATGCTGAAGTGTTTGCCTACATGAGAGGCATAAATGGTAGAAATACAGTCAAAACTGAGGTCTTTAAAGTCACTATTGAGTGTGGGAAGAGTAAGGGTTTCCAGAGAGAGAGAAAACATAAAGTCTTGCCTGAGCAAGAAAAGGTTTGTCGATCTAGCTATACTGACTAATCCTCAAAATGAAAAGAGGAGGGCAGGGGATCCCATCTCACCCATGACTATAATAAAAAGTACTTCTCAAATGAAAATGGTCATGTCTAGGGACCTTTCCCTGCCTTAAATTATATTCTTGCATCTGCTAGTTACCATTGTAGAAAAGACATTGAAACAGATAAGCCCTCCCTCTCCCAGCCTTAGTGTTCTTAATATTGCTGTTATGCTGTCAAAAAGCCTTGCCCTGCTAGCCCAAAGATGAATTTGCTGATTTGCCTAAACTGGTATAGGTAAACTACCAGATGCTTTGTTTTCTATGTGTATACAGTGGTAGCGGTACCATATAAATATTCAAAGTCTTTGAAAGCAGTTTACATGCTAAACAAAGTGTAGATGGCAGGGATGAAATGTGCTGTGAAAGACGTGTTAGTTAAATTACTTTTTAATGGCTTAAAAAAGAAAAATCATGCTATCCTTTATTATTTTTGCAAATAAAGCTAGTAAAATGTCTTTTATATTTATTAGTAACACAAAATTTCTTATTCAGTAGAGTTTATCAGGAAGAGTAAGCAAAGTTTGATGGGACCTTTATGTATTATAAGATGGGAAAGCCAGGTTGTATTGTTCTATCCCTTCTGAAATGCCATGCCTACATGTACTTGATGGATTTGTTAGGATCATTTTGTTGTATGAAACTATCTGTAGTATACAGTAGAAATCAGGAATTTAGTTGCTTTAACTTCAGGCAGCCAAACAAATTGGAACAACTCTGCAAAAGGTAAATCTTGCCAGTGTAATTGTGTCAGCAGCTTGGGCTGTTGCCAGCATTGGTCAGAAATTGTATCTTGTAATATTCTTGACTTAGATCATCAGAAGCATGCAAGGCATGCAGACTGGACTGGTCTGTAACCAAAATCACAGTTTGTTGTTGAATCTGTATTCATGCTAGGGCTTATGTTACGTACCAGTTTGCTGGTACATCATTTCAGTATGATAAACTTAAGGAAAAGGTGAAGGTGGGGGCAGTGGTAAGTCTCAAAGAGGTAGTGTCTTGACAGCCTAGTGAGGATAAGGTTTTCAGGGAATGTAGTAAACTGCCTAAAGTAGGTGTCTAGTTTTTCTAGAGCTTATGTTGCTGTTTGTTTAGAATGATTACTTAGAAATAATATCCTATGTTATTTTTTACTTCCGCTTTAAGTAGTTAAAGAATTATGTAGAAATAAATTATAAAATAAGTGATCCTGGGAAAGAATGACAGGTTACAATAATGAAAAAAATATTTCTGAATCTAAATTTCAAAGAATTCCCTTTTGTCAATGCTTTTTTGATGTTGAAGCCTGATGTAGGCACACCCAGTACTGAAAAAGAGGGTCTAAAGTGATGAATCTGAAAGAAAATGGAAGTGCTGTGCAAAACAGAAGTGAGAGGGATCACTACGAAGTCATTTTATGATAACATTTACTTTTCAAAGGCTTAACGTTGTTGAGATTAACAAGAATAACAGTAATGTGACATGTATATGAACAGCTGAATGTATAGTAGTTGGTAAAGTTTTCCATACGCTGAGGTGCTGCTTCACTGTATGACCATTCTAAAGTTGCTAAAGTTGAAGTTCTTGCAGTTCTGTTTAAAATACACAAGATATATATCTACTTTTTTTTTTCATCAATTGTATAATAAATTCAAAATATCTTTATGGCTGTAATCTGGCCCAGATAATGTTCATGTGAAGTGGTAGAAAAATCCGTGTAGTTACTTGAATAGAAAAATTAAAGGAATCTGATATTTTAATTCTTTAACCCACTTTCATTTTTTGCTTTCCTCTCCCTAGGCCTGGTAATTTCCTACCTCAACCTCATACATCCCAAAACACAAATTAAAAAAAAAAAGATCAAAACCAACCAGCATATTTTTTATTCGTGGCATGAGAGATTTTAATGTTCTCTGATTATTTTGTATATATTTAAAAGTGTGGGGTTTTTTTAATTGCTGAATTAAATGCATATTGTAATAATGCAGATTCCTTTAATTCCTTCTTCTGAACACAGAATTACAAACTGGTGGCAGGCAGGGTGCTGCAAAAATAATTTTCAGATTTTCTTATTGCAGCTAATGTGAAATTTCTTGCCTTTCCTTACTTTCTATTTAAGTAGTACAGAATTCTAGTATTTATACTTACTTTATTGAAAAGAGGATAAACTTTAAAAACATTTTTTTGATGCCTGATCCTTCCAGGAGGTCCAGCTCATGTTCAGCAATAAACCTAGCGGGTTATCTGCTGCGTATTTTTACTCTTAGTACCGATTAAGGTAGTTTATAATATCCTAAAATCCTTAATCCAGAATCAGGATTAAAGAATAAAAGGTCTGTCAGCACAGTGAATTACAAAAAGCAAGAGTGTAACTGAAAAGGTAAGGAAACACGAAAACGTTAAATGCACACCTTTGTTGAATTGTTAGTCTCCAGTTGTAGCTGAATTGTAAACTCATTTTGATTTTTGCCATGTAAATACTAAAATGTTTTATCATTCAAATTAGGATTATGGTGGTAGAGCATAGTGTATCTGTATCAACTAGCTTATTCTATGGAAAGCAATACTCTAGTTCTAAAACACAGGCCAGAATCTCTTCACTTTTCTCATATCTTTTGTCTTGATACTCTAACAAAAGTTCAAAAGATAGAGTGGAAACAGGCAATTTTTATTTGATAGTATTTTAGCTTTGCTTTCCCCCAAGAAGTTGAGGCGCTTGGGGGTGATGGGAGGTGTTTAAGTTCTGTCAGTGCAGGTGAGGTGTTTTAGTCCAAGTTCAAGACTAGAAGTTTTTGCTGTCCTAGATTTTGTTGGGTTTATTGTATAGGTAGTAAAGATCAGTTAATAAAATTCTGATTTATTGTAGTTAAAGAGTAAATTTAGACAGCATCTTTTTAGTGCAGCATTGGAGAAATTTAAGGAGAATAGAAAGGTAGCTGAGTTAGTTTTAATACCCTTAGCTATATAGCAGTCTGTATTACCTGGCTGTATAGAAAAAGTAATATATATTTTCAGCTTAATCAGAAGAAGTGATTTTCAGAGTATTCTTTTTGGGTGAATGTATTTTTTTTACTGGTTCTTAGTAGTGTGTTTGGTGCTGTCTGCCTTTTTGTTTACTATGTTATAGAGATATGAATGGTTTCATGCTCATATACGCTCCCTACTGTATGAACGTGGCTTCATTTGAGGTTGTCTTTCTGCTGTTTATCTACTTAATTGATTTCATTTATTTTAAGTATATTTAATTTTTATGTTTTCTGTTACAGTTAAAGTCTTTAATCCACCTATTATGACAATTATGTATAAAAGTAAACCCACATCTGTTCCCAGACAAATGTATTTTTTGTTCAAGCAGAGAGTGTGCTTTTCCTTCTTGCTAAATCTGGATAGCTCTTTAGAGACTTCTGTTCAGGATTACTGACAGTTATCACAGAGGCGTAGATTCTGCATCATGTACAGGCAGCGCGTTTTATGTATTGAACCAGTTTTGTTTGGTTTTTTAATACCTACCTACACATATGTGAAGCAAGAAGGTATATTTGTCTGTAACTTCCTGTGGAGCTACAAGAACAGAAATGAGGGAAGGAGGGAAACCTGCTTGCAACTAGCAAATTAGGGGAAAACATCAGTTTCTCTTACTGGTGGTGTACTTTTCTATGGCTGCATCTGCACTACTGAGAAGATGTTACTTTACAGTAGAAAAGTCACAGTAGCTTGCTATTTTACTGTGAAATCCAAGGGAAAACAAAGCAGGCAGCATCTCTCTTTGGTAGTACATAGACATTTGTGACTTATGTCCTAGTTTAACCCCTCCTTAATGAAACAACAGCGCATGTTCTATGTGATAAATATGTTCAGTGCTGTTTTGTTTACATCAGCTTCTTCATCATATTTTCCCTAGTGAGTTTTTTTTGGGTCCCACCACCAGTAGCTTCAGGTGCTAACAGAACCATCAGCGTGGATGGAGGGAAAGTCTGCCATCAAGTGTGTTTTATTTGGTTTGGTTGGTTGGGGATTTTTATTCCAAAGGTAGCAGGTCTCTTTTTAAGCATTCAGTATTTTTCTAATTCCTGCAGCGTATCTTGCCAGCAAACAAAAGCTCCACAGACTGTACCTCCACAGCTTTTCTTTCTTTGGCTTTTCTGTTTTTCCCTCATACTTCCCTGTGGTAGACTGAAAATGTGGACTCCAACTGGTATTCCTCTAAATCCCAAATTGTAGTCTTCTGATGAAAGGTACAGCATGTAACTGAAACCAGTGCATTCTTTACTATTGTACTGTCACATTAGAGTGATTTTTTGTTTTATGGTCTTTCATTGTCTTTTTCGTTAATATAAATAAATATTAGTTAGGAGGATACTTTGTCTCTTGTAACATAAATCTCTTGAATCTCTAACATAAGTCTGATCTTTGGTATTTTATTATTAGAATCTTATGAATGGGCAGTGGCATCCTGGCTTTTCCATACTACACTTTGGATTTATTTTTCATGTTAAAGAAATAAATTTTACAACTGTTTCTTTTTCAGAAAATGGTAGGATGGGTAAAATGCGAATGTAGATAATGAACAATATTAATGATGTTAGTAGGCTGGTAGTTGAAATATCTATTCTTATATTGCTATTTATGCTTCTAGGCTGATGTTGAATTAAAGCATGAGTTGCGTAGATCCATGTGCTGTCTTTAGTAATGAAGTTGTTGCCAACATTAAATGCAAAAACTGTTATTGACTTCCTCGGTATATGACTTAGCCTACTGTTTCTTCAAGATGCAATTTGGGGTTATATAATATGAAATACTTTCTTATCCTATATATAGTAACTGCAAAGACACTTTTTAAATAATGTTAAGTTTAAAATTAGATGCATGGCATATGCAACTAACCAGATGCACAAATAAACCTATGGGGAAATGTTACAGTTTTGACATGACCTAGTAAAAGCAGGAGCAAAATATCAGTCTGGCCAATAAAGCTGTTCTTTTGGCTAGTAGCACTGAATGAAGAGTGTAAACATGAACACTGCGTCTCAACTCAGCCACCTCTGTGTGCCCTTCAGATACATTTCTCTCAATCTCATTTCTTCTTGTCCAAGGTCTCAAAGGTGAGATGAATCAGTGAGGACTTGCTGGGGTCGTGGAGCAGAGATCCCTGCCCTCCTCTGCTGCCTGTTTATTCCCCTCCCGCAGAGTCAGGGTGCAGCACAGTTATCTTCAGTAGCAGAGTTTTGGAGATGTATATGTGAAACTTGTGACTTGCTTAGCTTGATGTGCAGTGTTTGCAGCCCCATTTCCCTGCCCGCACTGTCCCTTGCCCAACCGGAGAAGCAGCAAACTCCAGGGTAGTGGGAGATCTCATTGGCAGCCAAAACCAAGACAAGTATCACCATCCCTGGAGGTGTTCACAAACTGCAGACAAAGCCTTTAGTTCCATGGGTTAGTGATGGCCTTGGCAGTGCTGGGGATTGGTTGGACTTGATGATCTTGAAGGTCTTTTCCAACCTGGTTGATTCTATGATTCTATATGTGTATAACCTTAAGTATTTTTGAGATAGAAGGTTTCTGAATGCTCTCACATTCTGATAAAATTTGTTGTGATTGGGGAAAACAGAAGTCAGGCAAACATTATCATCATTCAAAAATCCCCAAACTGTGGCTTCCTTTGTAGCTGGAGGTCTTATAGGCCTATTTGGTCTGGCTCAACTTGCTTCAAAATGTTTTGTGGTGTTTTTTTTTTTTTTTTTCTCTCAAAACCCTGTCTTTTCTATTAGTATTTAAATTCCTAATGGAATCATAGAAAATTCGTATTGGAAGGGAACTTAGGAGCTCACTCAGCTGCCTAGCTGAAACAGGATCAGCCATGGGATCAGTTTAGGTTGCTAACAGCTTTATCCAGTTGGGCCTTGAAATCCTGTTGGGTGGATGGAGCCAGCACAGCCCTTCTGGGTTGCCCATTCCACTGCTTGATTGTCATAATAAAAGCTAATGAAAAATAAAGCCGAAAAATAAAGCCAAAAAATAAAGGCAAAATGGAATTTGTGTTTCAATTCATGAAACCTTTTCTTCTCTGAGCAAGCAAACCCAGTTTCCTCAGCATCTCCTCACATGGAAAGTGCTCCAGTCCCCAGTCAGCTTGGGGAATCAGTTCAGTTTATCTATGTTGTTCCTGTTTGAGAGGTGCAGACTGTCTAGATGCAGTGTAATGAGCGCTGACTACATGAGGGTAATTTCACTCAATCTCCTGGTTGTGCTCCACCCAGTGGAGCCCACGATGCTGTTGGAATTGTCAGGATCCTCCAGGGCCCATTCAACAGAGCAGCTCTCTAGCCAGTCATTCCCGGACTGTACTCTTGCGAGGGCTTATTACTTCCTAGGTGTAGGGTTTTGGATTTATACTAGAACATCATAAGGTTCCCATCAGCCCATTCTTCCATCCTGCCTAGGACTCTTTGAGCAGCAGGGCTGCCCTTGGGCATATCAACTGGTCCCCCCCAGTTTGCAGTCATATGCAAGGTGGATGAGAGTACATTCCCTGTGGTAATAATACTTTTCTTGAAAGTCATTGTTCTCCCAGCTAAAAGCAATTTATTTTTGTATCTTTTTAAACGTCAATATTGCAAAAGAGTATTTTGTGCATCTGTAACATGCAGTGCATTCATCAAAACAGGATGTAAGTAATGGCTGTTAGCTCAGTGCAAACTACGTGATTACTTACATCCTCGCAATCTAAGCTTTCTGCCTTCCGGTTTGTATTGGATTTCTTTATGCTGTTAATGAGAGATGCAAAGCATGTAATGGCAGCCTCATTCTCAGTGAATATGTGCTTTCTAATTTGTTGATTAGAATAGCTCATCCAAACAAACAGAAAAAAAAAAGCTGAAATTGAGCTCAGAGCAAAACTCCTGCATGAAAAAATGCTTTCCAGGACACTGAAGGATTTATTTGTTCCATATACCTGTGTAAGAAAGCATTGCTTTTCCAGAATAAGGTCAAGATGAGTCTCTGATCAGTATCTGGGAGGAAAGGAGGAATCTATTTTCAAACTTTTTTTTAGAACTCAATTGTTTTCTTGAGAGAACAATATCTGTGGAGTATCGATCGCCTGTGTCCAGTAGTTAGTCAAAGGCTATCTCCTTTGACTAACCCCTTAGCGTAGTGTCATCCTCCTTCATGTGATAGATTGTTACAATCTCAGGCAGTGTAATTACACACTAGCCAAGTGGGTCATTTATTTCTGTACCTTCACCGTTTACCAAAAATCTCCTTTATCTTTGGAAGCCAGCTCTTCCTTTTGCAGTAAAAGCAAAATAACGGCACATAAAGCATTAGAGTCTAAAACTAAGGGCTTGAAAAATAACTATAAAACTAACTTTAAAAAACTGTTCTACCTTTTATGAACACTTAGTATACTTTTTATCTTTTTTCCTAGTGTCCTGGAGAACAAAACACACAAAGCCAATTCATTGTTTATCATGTGGCTGGTAAACACTATTTTTTATTTGTGAATGTTTTATCTTTCTTTTATTTTATCTGTTAACAGTAGATGCTTTCACTTGCACGAGCTTACTGTCTTGCCTACCCTCCCCCACCTCAGCTCTTAATTTATGAAGTGCAAAAGCTCCTAGAAGTGCTGCTACTTTTTACTGATGACAATGAGTGAAAGTATTAGATACCTCTTTCTGAACATAGCTGGTGTATAAAGAAAAGTACATTGTTTCAACTTGGATGAAATTTTAGGTTAAATTTGAAGCATCTGATTGTATATTTACCTGCTGGGGAGACCTTCTGTGCCCGTTTGCATTGTATTTCCTTAGAACTGTTTTTGAGAGGGAGATCAGTAGGCTGGCATTAGTAATGTCTATTTCTATTTGGGAAGGACATATATTCTTAAGAAGATCATAAAGTAAAAGGAACTCTGATTTTGAGTATGTTACTTTGTTATCCCAGTTTGAACAATTTCTCCTTTGGGCCCAGCCTTAAAGCTACGTGAAAGTCAAAGGCTAGGCTGAATGCCACGTGCATTCATTTTCACTGGCTCCGAATCTGTATTACCCCAGTTCTTATGGTTGTTACCATATTTTCTTAAGTGACATAATATGACCAAAATAATTGTGAATAGTAGAGAATCTAGAGACTTGCATGTTCTGTAACTGTATTTTTCTGCTATAACTTAAGTTTCAGCAAAATGGAATCTGGGTTTTATACCAACAGGAAAAATGTGTACATTTTAGATTCTTCTATTAATATTAAATTCTCAGGACTTTATATGATTGCCACTTTTTGGTTTATATTTATTGCTGTTGGTGTCCCTATATATTTCTCAGAGCATGTTAAGGTAGTAAATCTTTCTAGTCTGACATGTAAGCCGGTTTATGTATGTTTATATTTGAACCCTGTGCTGAGACAGCTTTGTGACCTACAGCCTCATTCTAATCTCAAATGTATGACTTGCATCTCAAACTCAAAAATACTAGCTGGGTTTTTTTTTTTTTTTTCAAGGGTAGTTGCAAATGGATTTCAAATACCTGCTTGTCCTGTAGTTTGGAGTCTTGTTACAAAAGAAATAATGCATTTTGGAAGTGGATTTTCCTCCTTCTAACAAGTTACTGATGCAGCCCTTTGTCATATGCCATCTACAAAGCTCTATTCTGGGATTTAGGGTAGTTTACTATATTTTTGTGTGTAGAATTTTAAGCCATCTGAAACCAAACCTAAAACTAAATATCCCACCTTCCATTCCCCAAATTAGAATTCACTAGCAGTGTGCATGTAAGTATGTGCAGATAAGTAGCAATTTATTTCAGACCCTTCTTTTGCTCTCCCTGTCTCTAATGCCTCCTATTCTATTGTGTGTCCCCTAGAAAGTACTCAGTCTTTGTGTGCTGCAGGTTTTCTAAGAATCTTTTCAAAAGGAATAACAGTAATAATTTTAAGAGTATGTTATGTAGCCTACAGGCATGAAAATATGCTAATAATGACAGGTGTGACTTCTTGCTTTATTCAGCACCCCTAATGCTTAGTCTGTTCAGCATATAAAAATGTTTTGAAGTATTAAAAGGCAAATGAATTGTCATAAAAGAACAAAGAGGTGTTACTACACTAGTGTTTGTTCTCTTCTGAATCTCCCACTCAATACCTCTCGCTAAAGTTTTTAGCTAAATACTTACGGAAGAACTTTTTTTCATCCACAAGGTTGGTTCCAAAATATCATTGTATCATACTACTTGTAGTAGTAGTAATAGAGTAGCCAGTACTATAAAACCAAAGAGAGTTGGTGTGACGTATAGAGCAGAAATGGGAGAAAGATAGGTCCCATTCAGGCAAACTCTAAGAGATAATTCTTCCTATTAATCATGATTAAGGTAATAATATCTTACATTTTTTTAAGAAAAATTTATTTATGCTGTTTCTTTTAAGTGGTGGAGAGTAAGTGATGCTGAATGAAGAATGATAATGTTGAGAGAAGCTTCTAGTGCTTTTTTTCTAGCACTCATACTTTGTGAGAGGCACAAATGACATGTCAAATGGTATGTAGAAGAGTTTGCATGTGATCACAGCCTTCCTTGGTGAATCTCTTCTGTTTACTCCACAGTTAGGGTATTTATTTCCTGGCAACTGCTGTCATCTTTATGTCTTTCTGTACTTTCATGCTGGTTTTGTGTTTCTTCTTTCTCTGTCTTTGGATGCATGTAATATTTACACACAATGCGTTGCCCCTGAGCAGCTGACTTGTTCTCCAAGTTTCTGAATGCGTCTCCCTCATGTGTCCTTTACTGAGGCAGACTACATGTGGACTTGGGAACTATTTATTTGAATCCTTGGTAAACTCTTGCACTTAGTAAACATGATATTGAGGGCAAGCATTGCAACAAACATGCAGTCTTTGTAACATTTCATGGTATGAAAATCTGCACAGTTAAACAGAGGGACAAGATGAGGCAGTTAAGTGATGTTGGAGAAGTCCTCACAAGTGATCTTATTCTAGGATTTTACTCTGGTTTCCACTTCTCTGGATTAATCGTGTTCTCAGTATTTCCTGAAGGTGTAGAGTAAAAGAGTTACATTTGTACTCATTTAAAATGTAGCTTCATAAATGTAAAATCATCTTTGATTCCTGTGGAGAAACTGAAAATGTATTTTCTGTAAGGAGAAAAAGCTATTTATTCCAAATTGCTCCCCAAAAGATGTTTAACTGGGTAAACACAGAGGTTTTTTTTTATTATTCTTTTTTTTTTATTTTTCAGCTCAGACACTGGTAAAATTATTTACAATTTAAATACTAATTTCTTTATTTAGACTTTGTTATACTGTTTAGTGTATTTTGATAACCTTGCAATAGGATAACACTGACAACTGCTATTTCTTCTAGGACTCTAATATTGCTTAATGACTGTTATGAGGTTTTTTGCAATATGAAATCAGCATGTTGCCTTTTAAGTTGAGTTTCAAGTTACACTGTGTACAGTATTCTGTTATTTATTGTGTCTGTAGTGAGAATACACACTATGCATGTGCATTAAAGTGCAATAATTAGCATATAATTTTCAATGTTTCATTGAACTTTTGTCATAAAATTTAAGGAGATTTTAATTGCTAGTAATCAGGATTGCATGTTAATAGGCTGTAGGTAATTAGGAAACCATCTACATTTGTCTTCCCACAAATTTTCTTAGTATTTAGACCCTCACTTAATACATAACTTTTTCTCAAGAGAGTTAAGTAATCCTATTTAGTCACAGTAATAATAGACACCTTTTTTTTTTTTTCCTAAATTCAGGTTTTCTTTCAATTCTAATGATTTTGAAGGGATTATACCTTTGGTTAGTCACATTTACTGATACTGGATGTGCAGTATTTTCCCTCTGACATCTAACAGGCTAGAGAAAACTCAGTTGTTGCAATAATAGTAGCATTGATTGTAAATTTGCTTCCTCTATGGTAATGAGCATCTTATTATTTTAATTGTTGCAAATATTGGGAAAAATATTTAGTAAATTAGTATGTGCCCAGGAAAATTCTATTCCAGACGTATTTGTGAATATAGTGCTGGGGAGCTAGGTTGTCTACACCCTCTTTCATGTTTGTGGCACACAATAGAAATACTTCTTTGTCGTCCATGTCTGAAATAGTTTAAGTAGCAGAAAGAGTCTGTAATATTGTCACACTTGATTTATTAAGGTGTTTTGGATAAAGATGTATTGGTAGAAGTTGTACATATTTATGAAGCAAAGAGTAGAGATGTAAAATTGAAATAGTTAAGGCAGCTGCTTGTTTGGTGTAAGGCAAACGGAGAGATATGTAATGGTTTTAATGTTCCTGAAGAAAAAAATAATACACCATTACAAGGTTGGCAGTTATATTAGCACTTGAATTCAGTAACAGTAGGTGGGGCAGAAGCCACCTCTTGAGGTTCTGTACAAAATGTTTAAAAAGACTGTAGAAAATTGATCATATAAGGAGAAAATACAGTAAGTTATTAATACTAAAAGTGTATTCGTTTTACAATATATTGTAGTATATTTGGGAAAGTGACCATAAAAGATAACTTGGGTAAGTAAAACATTCAGAGGATTGTGTAAGAGAGTGAATTCAATGCTAGAAGGAAGTGAGATTGTAATGGGTACTGTTCAGCTTTTTACTTTTTACTGTGGACTGTCTAGAAACCAGGTCATAAATAACTGAGAAGATTCAGTAAAGAATAAAAGGAGTGGCTGCAGCAAAAATATTACAAATCTATAATATTCATGTGAGAGTAAAGGTTTTTTTTGTCCAGTATCAAGTAACACAATATGTGATAGCTGTTAGCATGTTGTGCTGTATCAGTGTGTGTATGGCACAAGCCGAAACGGGAGTTTTATGTGGAAGTTGGAATTACAATTACATTGTTTGCTTCAAAGCATTATTTTAGCAATAAAGACTTCATGCTGAAGACAGGGACTGATACCATCGCACTCTTGAAAGATCAACCTTGATGCCATCTGATAACATCACAATCTTGAAAAATCAGGAAGTGTCAGTATATATAGCAAAGACGTTTCTGAAGATCTCAGTTTCACTAGACAAGCACAGATGCAATGTCCTTATCCAGAACCACAGAATTAGGATCAGTGCTAGCTTTAAAAGTATGGTTTCTACTCAGCATGTTGCTAGCAAATTAGGAAGTTGTATTATTAGGCTATTTTCATCCCAGTGTTAGAACATTAGTGTGATGACTTTGAAAGGGTAGTGAATACAGAATTGAAACAACAGTCTGTAAAATGCTATCTAGACTATGGAAGATGTTTTAAAAGACTACTTCTTATTAATTGCCATCACTTATATAGTTTAATGTGTCAACAAAAACTTCTAGGTTTCCATGAAGTCAAGGTCTCTTTAATAATCTGGTACCAGGGATGTACAGGCAATATAAAGGCTGCTGTTTTAAAAATTCACTAAGCAAAACATGGCATGTGCCAGAGATAGCTGCTTTTAGAGTGCTGTATCAATCCTGTAAGTATGTTGCCAGAAGGAGAATTTTGCTGTTTGGTTCAAGTGAAACATAAAAGCCATGGCAGTTGATGTTAGAGCTGCTGGTAATTTTCAAGCTGAACCTCTTTCTATTGGAATAGTTGCTTTTTTTGATTATGGACTTTTTATTAAAATAATACAAATGCAGAGGGGTTTTATGTGCAAAGGACGACAATAAAGCATTTTAGTGGTTTAAACATACAGTTTCTGTACTTTCAGAGTGGAATATGTCTTTTGATTTCAAAATAGGTTTTAATTTTTTTCCCCAAATAGTATGGCATGGAGGTACCAAGATACCTTGATTGAATTCAGTGTTTTGATCAGGTTTTTTTTTTAAAGGTAATTTTATTTTGTAAAAAAAAAAAGTTCATTTTTAAAATCTGATTCCATTCCAAAAGTTTCTGGAATTTTTAAAATTAAAACAAGGATTAATCTGTTTTCTTCCAATTTTAAGTAATGACTTGTTGAGACTCCTACTCATTTATTTATCACTCCAGTTACAATCCCTTGGGGTGACAATGAGCAAAATATGAAGAAAGACCTATTTTGCATCCCAGGCAGCTTGCAAATCAGGTTAAAACAGATCAGACAATAACTGAGGCCCACTTGGATACACAGATCATGCAGCTGTGTTATGTACATTTTAAAAGCATTAACTTGTTTTTTTTTCTTCAGTCAATTGTTCTTGCTAGTTTATGAATGCCTGAAAAGTAGACGTGCTTAGAGATTAATTGCTCAATAAAATTATTCCTTTATTTTGTAGTGGACTTGAGAGGAATAGGTAAAGATGACTTAAAAGTAAATAAATCAGATTTTAATATATTGTAAAATAATAATCGAAGGATGTGTCTTGCATCCATCGTTAATTCAAGCTTTTTATTAAAAGTGTTTGAAACTTGTCAGTATTCTTTTGAACTCATCACAAATCGACCTGAAAGCTTATATTTCTGGCAAATCTCAAATATGCTCTCTCTCTCTGCCTTTCCCCCGAGGATTTTTTATTATTTGTGAACAGTCTGGTGGAAGAGCAGGATTTGCACTTAATTTCTCTTCACTAGATCTATGTATTCCGTATTATATGTAGGTTGTAGCATGACTTCTGAAATGTTTTTCCAAAGTATTGAAAAATAGCCTCAAAAATGTTGCCCGTATATAACCTTTTACCTATAGGCCTTTGCCAGTCACACTATGCCTATTAACACGGGTGAGACAGTGATTAGAAGAGAGATAATTGAGTTTCTCCAGTCTGCAGTGATTGCAGCTGTTGCTGACTGTTCTTGTCCTTTGCCCATCATACCTTTCCCCTGCCAGAGTAGAGGTGGTCTGCTGCATGCTGAGCAGATGTTTCTCCTTTGCATAGTTATCTTTTGAGTGCCTTTATATACAAAAATCAGATTGCACTGCTACTGTCACTTTTATCTGATGAGAGGAAATCCCAGACGAATGAAGCTGGTTTTCTTTTCAGGCAGCTAAGCAATGTTGCTCAGGGGCATGTTCTCTTTCCTTGCTTCTGTTGCTGCTCACTGTAAACGTTTTCTTTCTGGCATGTTTCTTCTTTAATCCCTCTTTCCCTCTTTGACCCATATCCTTAATCCCATTGGGTTTCTTTTGAACTTGGTTATTTCTTAGTCTTCTGGTACATCTGTCTGCTGTAACTATGAATCGTTTGCCAACACCACATTTTCATCATATTCCCCTAATGTCTTTTTCCTCCCACAGTTTGTATTATAGTACTTGAAGAGGTACAGGGAAACTTTCTGGGGCTGGTCATTCTTCAACTTCATCATACTGTGTCAGTCTTTTTTTTCCTTCTTATCTTCCCCTATTTTTAGTGTTCTCTTTCCTATTTTATTTGTTCAGCTTTCTTGAACAATTGGTCATTATTTTCTCAACAAATCGAAAACTATAATGACAGTATCTGAGACAATATAGATAATATGGTTCTATATGTTAAAATCACCAAATACACTTACCTGGAATGTCTGTGTGTCTGAAATGATTAATTTCTCTCTTGCTGTATAATAAAAAAGATTTCTTTCTTCCCTGATTTTCCTGGTAAGCCTTTATAAAAGTAGCAGTTTTTTATAACATCTTATAAAATTCTTCTGTGCAAATAGCCATCATTTCTTCTTTCTGGTAGCTCCTATTTCACTTGAAAAATATGTATTGCACATGTATAATTAGAGGAGGAGAACTTTGGGAAAAAATATGAAAGCACAATATTTTTGAGATTACATTGTCTTTGTGATCCTAGAGTTTGCTCGCTGGTGTCATTTCCAGCTGACTTTTCACAGTAAATATCTTCAAAGGTAATTGTAAACACAGTCCGGTGCTCCAGTCTGTAGAGATCAGCCCGTCTGAAAAATAGTCCTTTTGTTATTGAGAGTAGGCATATGGCTATGAACTGTAACTGAATTATTTTACTCTGGATACTTTGTTGTTGGTGGAACAGGTGTGGATAGCATGAAGAAACAAAACTGTTGGTTTTGAATTCATGTTTGCCTACATGGTAACACAGCAATTCAGCAAATACAGTAGCCAAAAGAAGTGATGGTCAACGATTTCTAAGTGTTTGGGACCTGCTATGTTGTGGTTTGTACCAAATGCTATGTTTCAGGGAGATACACATTGATTTAGATTTGGGGGTTAGCCTTTCATCCCTCCCTCTCCAGACTGCTAAAACAAATTTAGCTATGATCCATGCATGCTCAATCCTACTGCTAATCCAGGTGGAGCAGTTAGATATTTTTATCTGCTTCATCTGATCGCTACTGCCAGGTCTTTCCATTTTGAAACTTTTTTATTCTTATTTGTACATGAAATAAAATGTGTACTAGTGCCAGTCTTGATGGTGTTAAAGATGTTGCAGTTCATCAATATAGTGTATATGAATTGCAGATACATGTTTATATTAGTAGGATAAATTACTGCTGAGGAACATAAACGTACAAAAAAGCTGTTACCATTCTACTAAATTTTGTCATATAACTCTTACAACCTACACATGTGAAGGACTGGCCAAACCATGAATAGTGAATCAGTATAAAAGCTTGAGTACTAGCCAAAACATGAGGTGTACCTTTCCTATGCATTGCCACAGTGGCTCCTTTTTTCACCTGAGGAAGACTACAGTAGTGTTCCCCAAAAGGGTATTTCTTCAGGAGATGACTACTGCATTCAAGAAAGTAGGAAACTGAGGGATGTGTGGGCTTCTCCTGTTCCATTAGGGGAATACCTTTACATGGTATATCTACCCTTGAATTTCCTCTTCCTTAGTGAATACAAACTACTTTCACTGTGAAATAGAAGCCGATTAGTGTTCTCCTTGTTGTAGATCAGATGAGGCTTAATACTTCTCTGTTGTCATTTCAGTCTCCCTATAGTACTGCTGCTTGCTTATTTAAATATTTTCCAGTTCTCATGCCTAAACACATTTCTTTCCATTTCCACCTTTTAGACTGCCAAGGTTTAAATAGTCTCCATGGATTTGCTTTTTAATAAATTCCAGCATGGAACACTAGTTCCAGCTCAACTGATCTTCCACTTGAATACCTTCAACTATCCAACAGTCATTAAAAAAAAACAAACCCAAAAACTTACACAACTGATTTTGATGCACAGAACCTAAACATGTTTAAAACAGTTTAGATTCTGTACATCCAGAGGAATTTTTATCACTCGTTTAATTGATTTTTATTTTTTATTTATCCACCAGTACTCGTATAGCTCAGTTTGCCAAGACTCTGCGGAATTTTTAACTCGTGAGCAGCAGTAGGAAGCCATTAATGTTATAATGCTGAGGCCATAGTAAAAGTGGACAGAAATTGAGACTTTCAGTAAATTTTTTGGGGAAAAAAATCAGAAATATCATGGGGTTTGGGTGGCCTTTCATGCTAGTTTCCTAGTTGATATTACATAGACAAGATTATAATTGTGTTATTTTTGTGACTAAATTTGTCTGCAGACTTTGTGGCAGTAAAAAGTGTTCTCATTACTGCAAGGAATAGTGTTACTTGAGATATTTTTTGATAATCTAGGACTTGGTGTTTTGAAAGATCAACAGTGTTAGATGATTTGGGATAGTAATCCTTAAAGAATGGCATGCATTACTTATGTTCCACTGTTTTAAATACTGGCAATGTCAGGAAGGGTTTCTTTAAATGAATGAAGTTTATACAGGACATGCCCATCTATAGTATGACTGAATAAACATTGATTCTAACCCTTATTCATGAAAGGCGGTAATCTCAGGCTAATGCCACACTTAACTCTGTACTTTCAAAATGATTTGCCTGATCTGATAAATTATGCAGTCTTTTATTTTGACCTTGTAACCTTGTAGAGTTTACTCAAACTGACTCCATAGTATGTGCCACATTAGCAGTATAATAGCTGTAACCAGTTCTTGTACTACAGTTCATTCTGCAGCAAAAGGTAAACACTGGGCCATGAAAATTTATTGATTCAATTACATGATATACACATAGTACCATTTCAGAAGTGTTTTAGGGATTAAGTCATCACATATCTTCTGTTTGGTCAAAACTCTGAAATATATAAACAAGGAATCTAGCAAGTATTGAGAAATATAAACTCTTATTTTTACTGTATGGTAGCATGTGCTGTTAGACATCAATCTAAAAGTTGTTTAGGTCGAAGAACAAGCCAGACATTGAACTCTCATGCCTTTCTCCCTGACCAAGGTAACTTTTGCCCTCATTTTATCCTACAAGCATGTTTTAATCTATTATGTAAATTATTTTAGTATTCATGGTGTGTTATTTTTGTGTAGGAGTCTAGGCTTTGCAGTTTTTGTTTGAGCAGAACTGATGACAGCGCAAGTTTTTCTTCCTTTAAACAGAAGACAGCAAGGCTTCAAAAAGGGGGAAAAAAAAAGTAGCAAGTTGGTTGAAGCATACTGTCATTAAATGACATCATTAATTTCTTTAATACTATGTGGCCAGTTTTGTTTCAGAATAACTATGCTTTTAAATCTAACATGTTTTTATCTTACCTTGGAAAATCTGATGCCTTTATATTCTCAAACTGAGGGGTAGGAATATTTTGATACAATTTAAAGACAAAATACAAACCCAGTTATCTTTGATTTATCTCTTATTGTACTGAATTTGAGTTTATAATATAGGCAAAGCAAATTCTGCATAAGTTCTACTAAGTGAATTACCAAGTGGCACAACAGTATTAAATATAATTGAGAGGCATTTAATGTATTAGAAAATTATCTGAAAGAGAGGCTACTAAAGATTTTGGATGCCACTGAAAATGAGAATATGAAGAAATTGTGAAGAAAAACTACACATAGCTCAGAAGTAAAACTGATTTTCCTTATCTCTTTTTCCTTCGCATTTTGCATTCCATTTTTTATATTAGTTTGGTTTTTTTGATGCATGTATTAGGAAATGATTAATATCTGCCTCTTTGAGGGGATGTTTCCATTTACTGTAGCTAATGCGAACAGGAAAGTTGCTGGGAACTCCATATGAGAAATGGAGGAAAAAAATACCCAATTTATATCAATGCTTTAGGCAGGTATAATTTTGGAGACATGCTGACTAGTATGCATTCTGAACATAGATGGGAGAAGAAAGGCAAAAAATAAGGTTGTTTTCTTCACAGAGGTTAAAATATATTTACAATACATGATGCAGTCCTCACTATTTGGTCTGTAATTTGACCCTGCTATTAGCTTATGTCTTGCATTGAAGAGGCTTTTCTGTTTCACATGAAGAGTTCTTCCCTTGGGCTTGTTCTTTGAGTGCTGTTGGTCAAGGTAAATGATGTTGCCTCTGATTCAGCTGCAGCTCTGGCAGAATGGCTAAAGTTGCTGAAGTTGCTTTATGGAGAAGCGTGATAGCTATGACTGATTAGAACACTAATATTTCAGAGGTAATTAGGAAACTGGAGGGAGGAAATGAGTGGTACGTGGAACTTGTGGTGTCTGATTAGCACACATGTTGGCTTCAAATGACCTACTAAAAAGCAAACAGAAAACTAGTCAAGGACAACATAAATTTACCATTATTTCTGCACTACAATTGCCTCTACTACTGGACTCCACAGTCCAGTTTTAGATTCTGGAAAGAAATGGCAAGAAAAGCAGAAAGAGAATGTATGTAAAGCCACTCACTTCTTGGTGGGAAAGGATATGAAGATGGCCATAAGGACGCTTGACCAGGAGGAGAATGTGGGACATGAAACGGGTGAAAATAACTGGGCTCTGGAAACTGGGAGCTACAGCTGATGAAAACAGTGGCTTCAGTTAAAGGTGAAGGATCCCTGTATCCCTTCCAGAACTGTCACTGAGGGAAGGGGAGAAAGGATAACTGTCTACATTTGGGGTTATAATACTTTAATACTAAAATTGTTCTAGTAATGCAGGTATAAACTGTGTGCATGCAGCTGCAGGCTTCTGTCGGATAAGGCTACAGAGTAATTTGACATATGACTGTTTTTTCATACTTGCTTTTGCTGATCTACATCCCGACTATGTATATATGTTGGTGATGCTACTGGGAAGTCTGTTAGAACAGAATTTCTTGGTGATTCTTGAGTGGGCTTGATAAGGGGCTCTTAAAATGTGCAGGAGAAGGGCCACAGCAGTTCAACTGCAGTTCTAAAGTTCTGAGTATCACGCAGAGATGTCTGCCCTGGCTTGACCCTTCTGAAGAAAATTGCTGTACAAATTTGTTTTAAAACATGACAGTGCACAAAGATCAGGATGGCTGCAGGCAACTGTTCCCTTAGTCAGGAAGTGTTATATGATAAAATCCATCTAACCAGAAGCTTATCTTCATTCAGAAAGCTGATTTTTTGGCAATTATTTCTGCAATATCTAGAGTGTTATTTTCTGGTGATAGCTAATTTGTATTATTTTCTACCTTTTCTATTTTCTGGCCTTGTTTCGTTTCCGTCCCTGCAGTGGGTGGAGGACAGGTAGGCAGATACATCTACTCTCCACTCCAGTTCCCTATGTTAACGGAGTTGTTAAAGTTACAAAGTCAAGAGCTCAAAAGTTTTAGTGAGGTTCAGAACTGACATTACTTCCTCGACCATATTTTGGACCTGCATGTCTTATGAAACTATTTTTAATTGAAGAGTTTCGAACTCTTGCTCCTGGGACAATTCTAACATTTAGTGCACAGAATGACAACTGCTAAGCAGCTATTCAAATGTTGTTTGAGCTTGGATTCCAGCTCTTGCTGAGATCAAATTTTCTTCTTCACTTTAAGTAAAGTATTTGTTGTTTCTAACACTGTGAAGTAGATTATATTCTATACTGAATATAGAAGCCTGTGGGCTTTACTTGAGTTTTTCCATTAGCACTTCTGACTTCACAAATCTTCAGACCGATTTTTTTCACAGTGACTCATAATTTTTCCCATTTTACAGATGGCAAACTGAGGCACAGAAGAGATTAAAGTTATAAGCGTCCTCTGCCAGGTTTTCAAATTATCTGACCACAGTATATTGTTTTTAAGGAGTAACGCCTTTATTGAGCAGTGTTGCTCTCGATACCCAGCAGTTCTTCAGTTTGGAGTCCAAGGTTTCATACTTGGTAAAGTATCAGCGACTGTCTGTGAAAAGTCAGATTAGGTGTCCAGTGTCATTTGGGTTCTGTACCATCTTTGTTGCTCTTCTCTGAAGACTGCAGTCATCTTTTCCAGCCATCTTCTTCCTTATGCGTCTTCAGATGTCTTCAATAAAAAGGGATTGTCCACCCAACTAGCAAGGGGAATAGTCCACTGCAGTGGAAGACTCTGTAGATTCAAGGACAAGTGTTGCAAGTGTACTTGTACTGGAGAATCAGTGCCAGAGTGTGAAATAACCTGGGGATGTAGCTAAATTCTCTCTTGTGATTATGTAAAGTGTGGTGTACAATCAATATCTAAAGCTGTGACATATCCAGTAGATCAGCAGAAAAATAAGACTGTATTAGGACTAGATGAAAGAAGTGGTAGACAGAAGGTTTGAAAGTAAGAAAGATGTTGAGAACTACGAACAGGTAAACTGTGCGGCACAGTATACTTCTTGACATAAGAATAATATACAGTCAGTTTAACCAAATTTTTCACTTTGTTGCTTGATCATACTAAAGACTTGATGTTTTTTGGAACTGGCATTTCTTTGATAGCTATATGACATTTCAATGTGTGCGTGTGTCTCTCTCTTAATGTTTATATATAATTTTGTATTTATATACTTGTTATTAATATATTTATTTAGATATTTTGATAAGGGCCCTGAAATACTTAAGAGTCATGAGTGTCTCAAAACTTAAAACACATTTGATACTCTCATTGATGCAGATAAGTCTGGAATAACGCAGTCCAAGCATTGCTTGGTTGACTAGATCTGTCCTAGAGTTCATTGATTCCATATGTGTATCTACTGTCTAGCCTTCACGGTGAATGGTACCTTTTATCTTTGGGTGATCTTTAAGCAATTTAACTTTGCTCAGCTTATTGTTCAGTAATAAGGAAGTAACATAAGGAAAGTGATTTAAAATGATATTTAAAATAAAAATATTGAGCTGCTTATTCATTCATTATATAAATATAGCTCTATGTATTATTAATTCAACATCATTGGCTTTGACATAAATGGTTATTATCAGAATAGTTTAGTCGTAAGGTAAATGATTGTTCTATCAGGAAAGAAAATACTAATTTTCTTGTAAAGAAACGGGGGGAATAAACTTTATTTTTGTTACTTTTAGTATGTTTGGAGCACATAAGTAACAGGTTAAGGGGGAGGAGTAGTCAAAAATATCACAAGTACTTCATATCATTTTCTTGCAACCTTAGCACTTCACCATGAACATTATAAATGGATGATTCTCCTTTAGGTACTGACTTGCTTTAGAATGATGTATGAAATAATATGTGTTTTGCATGTCCTGTTTGTAATGATAAAGGTCATATAGTATCATTTACATAATCTCTAGCCAGAAATGAACTCCAGCAATATCTTCTGTATAACATATACATTATCTGAGGTTTAAAACTCTCATTATTCATGAAAGTTAATTTTACAGTGGGTGTGAATGATCTATCTTATGGCTGCTTTTTTGATCATTCTATAAAATAATACGGCGCAAAGCCTGCACAAATAGCAGCAAAACCAGTAAAGAGTGATGCATTTGCTTGACTCTGTGTATACCCGATTGGATCTTGATTGATGGCAATCATTTGTCTTTGTCAAAAAAAGGAGAAAAATTCAGACATTGAAATAAGAGTGCTATCAAACTTTCTACAATGGCAGAAAGATTCTATTAATGTAGCCTGAGAGTATTAACTGTCTCTGCTAGAAAATGATAAAGAATGTTAATTTTTCTTGAACATGTTTAAGTGTAAACTGCATTATTTTGTCTATGTGGGAAGACTAAAAGGGGCATGTTACAGATTTATGGCATGTTGGAATTAAAAAGAAGAAAGAGTAAATTGCAGAAAAAAGAGAAAAAAGAAAAGAGAAACAAAAAAAGCCAAATAGAAGAACTTAATCCTTCTTATTATGATTTCACAACAAAACAATAAAAGTTTAAGTAGCATAGTGTCGTAAAATCCTTAATGCTGCATTCCAGTTGATATTGAAGCTTTGAAGACTAACTTCAAAGGAGGGTGAACAAGAGCAAAAATAGATAGAAAATAAACAATAAAAAAAAAAGACAAGCTTGGTTTTAGAAGTCCTTTTGTATGTTGGATCTGGGAATATTGACCCATTACTTGAATGGGCTTTAGGGCAACTTCCTTATTAATGATACTTAGAAACACAAAGCATATGCTTGTGGGTAATAGTGTATTTAAGGGGGAAAATGCTATTTCACAGTACAGTAATGCTGGCAATGCAAGAACGCTTCTTTTTAAATGAAGGAACGTATAATTTTATATATATTAAAAAAACAACAACAGCAGCAGAAAAAAACAACCCAAGCCACCAAAACCCCAAGGCATTAAACACTGGGTTTAGAACGCCCTTTGTATGTGTGGATTTTATTATACATCTCTTGGTCTCTGGTTCTAAATACCACATTAAAGCTTGATTACTGAAACAATATTTTGTAAATTATAAACACAGCAGATAGCCTCTGTGAGTACTCTCTCTGCCCTAGTAAGGCAGGTATTTTTTGTTCCTAAATTTTTATAGTCTAAGAAAACTGTATCATTCACCTTTGATGTTTACTAGTCCTTGATGCACCCCCAAAAATAAATATTTGAGGGATTGCCATTTTAAGGATGGCTGAAAGAGCAACCGTATCAAAACTGGGAACCAGGAACTGCATTTCTGTCTAATACCTCTACTAATGTGCTTTGTGGCCCTCCTTAAGTCGTTTTAAAGTATTTTGGAGGGGTGTTTGTTTCTTTGGGGTTTATTTGGGGTTTTGTGGGGGGAGGGTGTACTATTTCTGTATTGTATTCCTAAAAACGTTTTCTAGCTTTGCCTTACTGCAGTGTGTGTCTTAGTATAGCATCAGGCTCCTGCTGTAAACATTAAAAGGCAGCATAAGCACAGTATTATCTGTCCTTACTTAAAGAACCTTGTAGTGACATCATTAAAAACGTCACAGTTTTGGATGGATTCATTTGGTAACTTTTCATGAAGCTGCTGCCGAAGATGCTAAGATGTGATTTTAGCTGGGGGGGTGGTGATGTATTTATTTTAATTTCATTTTGTTTATTTTTTTAAGTGGTAGGTGAGACATTACTTGTATGATTGAGATTTTTGCTGTTTTAAGGAGCAGCTGCAAGATTACTTTATGACAGGGAAATTCTGGAAGTGGAAACACTGTATGTTCAGCGTACACATAAACACACTACTTCACCTCCTGTCTTCAGAAAAACCACAGATGAGCACCAGACTAATATTGTGGTGTGGTATGGTATGAAGGTATCTTAAAAAGGGCATTATAGAAGAAATATTCTTATACACATGTCCCGCTTCCTTCTGCTCTTGCTTGCCTGCATTTGTCCCCATTAATTTTTCATCAGATTTCTTTCTTGATCTTCCATTGCTTTTTCCCCTGTTTTTGTCCTAGCCAGACTTGGTTTTGCGCCACCCCTTCTATACTGTCTCTTGTCCTGCTGATTTCCAACTGCCGTTAGCTTGATCCCCAACAGATCAAGTATGCTAATCATAACCCTCCTCATATATTCATCTTCCATGGCTTCCACATCTAGATACTTTCTTTGTTACCTCATAGGCTCTTTGTATCCTCTGTAATGTGTTTGTCATGGATAGGAAGTAAGACTGTTCTTCTGTGTCGGTTTGATGCATGTGAGGTCGCAATCTGAGCATGAGAGAGGTGTGTTGGGGGGGAGTCTGAGAGGGACGACCTGGGGAAGGACAGGCAGCATCTTCAAAGTTGTTTTACCATTACCAAACTCCTGCTGATTGTATACAGGCTGTGAACTTCCAGAGCCTTAAGCATGGCCATATTGAGCAGCTTTGCACAGAGATGGCCAAAGAAATACTTTGGGCAACAGCTTCTATTTGGCAAAATTGAAGTTCCTTTCACACAGCTAACTTTGACTTGTGACATTCTATCACAAATGATTAAAGTATAGTAAATTGAAATTAAAATAATACCGTAGAAGACTTTTGGCCAAGTAGAATTAGCTACAAACCTATTGTTTATTAAACATTCAAAAGCCATTGAATCCACATCACAAAATAAATTCAGCCAAAGAACATTTGTTTAATGTGTTAATTTCTCATCCCCAAATCCCATACAGTGAGCTGTAATCTCTGTGATGATTGTCAGTTTTCCCCTTCTCCTCTCACTGCCCCCTTCCCTCATGGGAAATTTTTGGGGAAAATACCATGTTGCAGGGGTAGTATCAAAGATTGGTTACTTCTATCATACGGTTTGGTAAATAATCCATTGCTATTGCTGTATTTGCTGCTTGCCCAAATAGCTTCACACATGTATTTCATTTCCAATGTTCAGCAAAGTTATTCCCTATAAAGAGGGTGAAAATCTAGATGAAAGCCATTCCTTTTCTGAAAACCACATTCTCTGTCCCTCTTAGTGACTAGTACAACAAAGTAAATTTTAATGGTGCATGATACTGAAAATGAATCCTGTGACCTTGAGAAGTTGTAGCAAAAGATCAGGTTTTATTTGAGTCCTTTGCCATTGTTTTCATTACTATATTTTTAATTTTGAGTCGAAAGAAAATGTTGTACAAGTAGCTGTGTATATATTCAGTATTTGAAACAGTCCGAATGAAAACTTGTAAGTCACTTAAAAAAAACCCTAACAAACTGGTTTGCATGTAAATTAATGGGGTTTTATTCCTTTCTGGAGCTTTGTTTATTTCATTAATGGCTGCATTCATCTTCCTTCCGACATGAGAAAGAGTGGTTTGTCTTCTGAAATAGTAAATTTTTTTATTTTTTACAGCAGTAGAAAACTTCTCACTTCATCTCATCCTTGAAATCTCTCACAAAATATATGGCCTTTTTATTTTGAAAAGGAAAGTGGAAACATTCTATTTTTGTGATGAAATGAAACAGCCTTTTCTCAGTTTTGAGTGTCAGTCCGAATGGACTCTGTCAGCAGAGAAGCTAATTGCAGAAAAGAAAAAACGCTTCTCAATTCTTTTACTGTGATTTTAGGAATGTTTTCTGTGAAGGATTTAACAAATGTTGTAAACAAGTTTTCTTGGTGAAGTTTTAGTATATACTGGGTCAAAATGTTTGGGTTCTTTAATTTTTGCACCATAGGCTTCTGAAAAAAGGAAGTTAGCTTAGTTTAGCTGGGATAATACATGATTATTTTTAATGCTGAATAATGGAAAAAGGTGTGACTACAGATAATTGCACATGCAGCTTATACATGCGGGAGGAAGATTATGTTCGGGGAAGAAAATGTACATTATAGTGCAGTATGCCTAAATTATGCTTATAAGTATCTGCACAATAATTTAACAGTGATATGGTCTTAAATAATCTTCTCTGAAGAATTTGCATAAAATGAGAATTAACATCTCCAGCAAAAAAAATGTGGAGAATTGTATGGTTGTTACAGAGAAATGTTCTGCTCTCGCATTTGCATTCCAGATTTTAAATATGCAATTTAGGGTTTTGCTAGGAGCTTCTTTTTTAGTACCTAAAGGATTTTTCTCTTCAGTGCCCCTACTGTTGTTTTTAATGAACATTAACAGTATCACATACTATACAGATACTTGATTTATACACACACACATTGAATTCTGTAGTCCAGAAACTAAGGTTTGCCTGTGCCACTTCGAACTCTCTACGTTGGTGCTGTTAGTGACACATTAGAATAGAAATTCACGGAAATTAGCACATTTCCAGCTTCTTTTTTTTTTCACTGTAGTAATTTTCTCCAAGCTCTAACCTTTTGGGGGTTGAGGCCACTGATACTTGGGTTTGTTTGAAGTCTGTTTCTCCACTGTGGATGAAGACTTGGAAAAGAAACACATTAGGAGGAGGAAGGAGTATAAATAGACAAACCACACTAGACTCAGGAAAACCCCTGAGCTAAAAATAGCTGGAAACTGGCAGTGTATTGAGGGGGAATTTGTACATGATCAATTTGATCTTACTCTTCCTTAAGTCACCACTGACATTTTTGGATGCAGAATTTGAGGTTAGACTTCTGGTGAGAAGAGGTACAGCTGTTCTGGTGCTCTTTCTGTCCAGCAGATGCATTCATGTCCCTCCTCTACAGGGGACAGGGAGTCATTTGGGCGGTCAGTGGCACCACTGGAGTGGTACAGTTTGGGTGACTGCCAGTGTGAGTTACCCCAGATTGCTCAGTTCTTTCTGCTGGGGGCATTTCTTAGTGGTACCGAGTGTCTGTGGGACTGAGATTTTTTGTTGCATATGACTTATTTTAAGTTGTGAGTGGCAGTGTTGTGTCCATTTCATTTTCCTCTGCGATGGGATTGCTGTGTCAAGAAGAATGGCTTAATATTGAGAAAGTCGTTTCAATGTTGGGAAAGAACCTAAAGTGCTATGTTGGTTTCCCTACTGTTGTTTTGGGGTTTTTGTTTGCTTGTTTTGGGGTTTGTTTTGGGTTTTTTTTACATTTGACTTGAAACTCTGAGATATTGTTGCTGGTAAATTTGCTTAAAAGCAAATCAAGGAGTAGCTGGCTGGAGAGGGAAAAGTTGGAAACCTTGTCAGGTCAAGAAAAAGCTTCAACTTTCATCATGTGTGTCTCTGAATGCTAACGCAGAGGGGAAAGAATTTGGGGGGGAGGGTCATACTCATTTTTAAATCACTGAGATGAAACAGGAAGCATTTCCCGATTTGTTGCTTCTTCAGCTTTCCTTTTACAGTTTTTGTTATCAATCCTGTTCTATAATGTTGGATTTAAATGCTAATGCTGTTAGTCTTAAGTGTAAAGAGATGTGCATGAAAAAGTATCGCGATGTCTCTTATATTGCTCAGTCCAAGTGTTCAAGTTATCTATTCCTAGATTTTTTTCTTAAAATAGGTATGAAAAGAAGTTTACATCTTCTCAGATGCTTCTAATGTGTCACGTGTAAGCTTTTCTCCTAGTCTAAGCTCTTCAATTACTATGTTACAAAAACCTTGGGTGGTTTAGCATTCTAAGGTTGCTTATGCCTTATTGCAAGTAATCCTTTGGTAACTTCTGTAACATGAATAAAGATGGTTTCTGCACTTCCCTTTTGTTAATGTAGCCAGAGGATAGTTGGATTTCAGAGGGGGGCTAGTAACTACCTTCAGAACCTTTATGACCCTTGAGGCACCAGTGAATCTCAGGAAGCTGTTCAGTAGCTTCAGCTAGCTTTGATAGGGTGAGTGATTGAAGCTGCAGATATTGAGGGGAGCTCAAATTAGTACTGAGTAACCAGGCATGAAATAGTACCTTGTTTATCTAAATATGGGATGACAATGATGGGTGCATGCATAAGAAAACCACATTTACATAGTGCCTCCCAATCTCTTGATGTTGGCCCCAAATATGCATTTTCACCTTTCCAAATAAAGATTACAGCTTTTTCTTAGCTTATTTTCCCCATCTTGGAAACATTTTTCCTACTTGTCTAGACCCTAATGTCTATACCTTAATGCTGCTTCTCCATCCTCAGCGGTGTAATGCATCTGCTGTTTTGCACTGAGTTCTTGCAAGCTGTGAGGCAGATAGGTGTAAAGCAGTATTCTTTATGCCACCTGTGGGGTCTTGGTGTGAGCTGATACCCTACCACCTTGCGAAGAGCAGTTCAGTGGCAGCTTCACTTGCAGACTGTGTCAGGTAGTAGTTTTGAACATGCCTCTGTGCAATGTGTATTCACTGCCAGTCTTTTATCTCCTGGTTTGTTGACTACATATAACAGAAGATAAGGTATGTTTTCAGGATACTTTTCCATTCATTTAAAGCTTTAGTAAATACAGTTTTCTCTGTGTGTTCCAGGAAAGGGTGCTTCATCGTAATTCAGTGCTGTGTTTATATTTTTAGAGGCCTTTTGCAAGGCTTTCGAAGAAATATATTTAATAAGTTAAACCTTTTTAAAGACTTTTGAGTCCTGTGTTTTTTCCGGACTGCACTATGTTAGTATGGTAACAGTTAAGAGTCTTATTACATGTGCTGCTTAGTGGTCTTGCTGCCTTGTACTTATTGTTTCCTGTCTCTGAGAGTGATACAATGTTTGCAGTTACTTGAACTCTTTCCTACATGTGTTCCTGCAATCATCACGCAATGAAGTAATTTCCCAGATTTTTGCCCTCCTCAGATTTTTAAATCATGAATTAGATCTTTCAGAGAAGTGTTAGCTATTAAGCCATGCTTGAAAAGTGGTTTTCTTTGGGTTTGGGCTTTTTTGGCGGTTATTTTTTTGTTTGGTTAGTGTATTGGCGGTTGAATATTTTTTTTTTTATTATTTTTTTTTCTTAATCTAAGCTGTGATTTTAGATAAAGAGTAGGAGAAATGCAGGTAGTGTTGAAGTTGGGTGTCTCTAAGACTTCAGTACACTGTTTAAAGGTACTGTTTGACAGTAGCCAGACATGCTGTGGACCTGAGTTATCTGTTCCCCCTAATGTAAGTTGCGATTAAGCAAGAGGGTGAGTGGGGAATTCTCTTATCTCCCCAGATTCTGCCCGCAATAAAAAGATAAATGCATGTATTTTTGATATGTACTCATTTAGAGACCTCAGAGAAGACTTTCTTCTCTTTATTATTCTAAATTTGAAAACAAAACAAGCCACCCAAACCCCTGAAACTTTATGTGTAAGCAAGCCAGAGTTGTTCCATCTCTCATAAGTTGGAGGGCAGTCTCTTCCCTGTCGAAGGAACTAGCAGATTGGTCTCCCTTGAATGCAGAACTTACTTTGGCAAGTAATCTTTAACAGACCTTACACCACCTTGCAGAGGTTCAGTATGGACAGGAAAATTGTGGATGTTGTACTTACATCTCAGTCATCTTTCCTATTCCTCTCTTCAGTTTTTGTCAAATTGCTGAGTTAATTTAGTTGCTTGATACTAATTTTAACTTTTTTTTTGGGGGGGGAGGGAAGAACACTTGGTTTAGATTTTCAAGACAGAGGACTCTGAAAGTATATTACAAAAGAAAAAAAGGTTTAGCTTCCTTTAGAAGAACATAGAACAGAAAACCATTTGCTGAATCAGAGGGGGGCACTATTACATTTTTATGGAAGCAAAAAAAGTATCCAGCTGTTAAGAGATCTATAAAAAAAAGGATACAGGTTAGCCACAGCTCTTAAAGTGCAGATATGTGGGAATGTGATTTCATCCTGATTCGTGTAGAAGAGATGGTAGTGAAGCTCAAGTGTTTGGTGCAGGTCAAATCCAAGATTTTTTTGGGGAAAAGCTTTACTGCAATTCTTGTGTTTAATACTTCTGGGGTTAGAACAATATACAAACAAAACAACACAGTCTGAGGAAATGTTCTTAGTTTGGACAAAAGTTAATCTATATATCCAGAAATGAGGAAAGATTATAGTCTCAAATTCCAAACTACTGCAAAGAACTAATCTGAGTCATAATATTTCAGTGTACTTTATTCCTCACAGAAAATTTACTGATGCTGTAATTAATGAGAAAGATATAGGTTGTGTCTATGCATATGCTTGAGGTGAAAGCTTCAGAACCAGTAGGAATAGCGAAGGAGATGGAGATTGAGCTGGCTCCTTTATTACATAGCCTCCAACCTATATTGTTATTTTACATTGCTCATTTTGGCCAGGAAGGATGACCAAATATTGCAGCCTAAATTTCCACATTATCAAACAAATAGCAAGAAAACTCCATTGAAGTGCATTGTACCTATTTTTTATATGTTATGGTATTTTTTATTTTCAATATGAATAATAGTTTCTGGGGTCTGTATTAACTAGAGTTATTTTGAAAAGCAAAAGTTGTTGACTGTTATCAGGTGTAGGATGTGTGAGATCTGGAAAGACTTATAAGCATCAAAGTCAAAGCATCTGTTTGCAAATTTGCAATACATCCATTCTTCCATGTCTGACTCATGTCTGAACTAATTTTGCTCAAAGCCGAAACAAAGTTTTCATATTAATTTCTGATAGAGGAGTAGTTTTCATTTCAGTTTAATTACAATTAATCTTGACAGAACTACAACAAGAAATGAACTGTGTCATAGGGTGACATCTTTTAAAGTGCAGCTTTAGACTGATCAAAATAAGAGCAGTCTAAGATAAGGTAGTGGTTGCAAAATACATGATTAGTACTGTACCATGCTACTTAAGTGAGCCCTCTTTGAAGTATCAATGTGCACTGGAATGCCGGCACTTCAAAGAATGCTGCCTCCAAAAAAGCCGGGCTGTGCTTGGCCACCAAGGGGTTAATAAAGATGAAAGAAGAGCATACATAAACTCATACATAAACAGGACTGTTTTTTAACTGGAGGTTAATAGCACCATCATCTTAAGACAGCAACACATTAAAGGTGTGCTTGTCTTTACCCTGACTTTGGTAAAGACAAGCCCTTGTTTTTACCCTGACTTCATAATGTGTACAGAGAGACTGAAACATTTAAAGTCAACATTTTTTCTGGATTGCTTTTTAAATGAGTACTTCAATGCTTGTCAATGCAGAAAAGAGTCTCTGTGATACCTGAAGTTGGCATCAGTCTTCTGGTTTTGCTTTACATGCTAGTTAGATGGGAACAGATTTTTTTATATGATTCAAAACAGAGATTGGAAGGCTTGGGTGGGGAATGGTAGCTGCAGTGTCTAACGTGGTTGAGACAAAGACATAATATCCTAACTACTGTACAAAGGCATGCAAATAGCATTTATACCATTTTTTAAAAAGCAAATTTGGGCATTACAGATCTGTCCTCCCTTCCCTTCCTCTCCCTTCCCCTCACCTGTGCATTTCTTTCCCTCATTTTTAGTTACATAATTGCTGGTGAGACTGCAGTGTGAAGAGTTTACTAATATACAGCAGAATAAAAGCATTGAAGCCTAACAAGCTCAGAATTGTTACTGTGATTTGGTTTAGTGTGGCCACACAGATGCTTATGTGAATACAACTGAGGGAGGGAGAGTAGATGATCTTTAACTGGTTTTGCCATCAAAGAAAATACAGGTATCATAGGTAGCATTTCCAAAGATCTCAATGCACTTGTCAGGAGTTAATTAATCTGTAATGTTCTGAAGTAGACACTATCAGTGAAGTGCTGTGAAATACACACATTGAGACAGAGTGTAGCTGGCCGAGTAATATTTTAGCAGCAACTTTGACTTATTACTAATCAAACTTTTTCCTGTGTGCTTTGGTAGTATAGACAAATTTTTGGAATCAGATCAAGAATCTGATTTACTAGAACCCAGTCATTTTCCCTGCTGCATCAGTACTCTGATTTAGGTTTACCACAGGGCAACACAAACACTTGTGCATAGGATCTCTGCGTGAAATGCTGAACTTGGTACTGCTACTGGGAACTTACTTGTCAAGTTGCATCTTCAGTATTTGCTTTACCATCATTAAGCTCAGTGGTTTATTTTCAAAAACAGTGTTAGGTATTTTGATCATGTCACAAATCAGTAATACAGCTGGATGTGCACAAAGCATTGTTTAGATTTAGATCTGGTATGTCTTGGGTTTTTTTAGATGAGAGTTTGTGAAAGCTCGTTACAAGAATATTGAAGGGATTCAGAAATTGCTTTACTTGTTTTCTGAAATTGCATTTTATCAAGTCCGTGGAACACACCTTGCATTTTATGATGACATGCAAAATATAAGAGATTTTAGTTAATATTCTGGACATCCAGCTGCATGAAAATGCGGTGGATTTCAGTTTGCAAGAGAAAGCAGTCTTTTATGTTACATGATGCCCTGCAGTCTTCTAGTGGTACTTCATCAAGATTTCTGCAGTACTTTCTAGAACTTCACCTTTTATCTTTGGATTGACAATCAAATGCGAATACAATTGCTTCTTTTTCTTTGGGGGAGAGAAAAATGTGTATCTTGCAGCAGATGTCTGGCATGAGTTCTTGAAGTATTTTACATGGAAATACATGAAGCATTTACATGGAACACAAAAGTCCTCTAGATGTAGAGCAAGAAATATTCCTGAACAGCATTGCAATAATCCAACATATTTTTTTTCTTTAGTATTTGGAATCACTGTTCTTCCATGTAATTTATTAGTAGCACCTGCTATTATGCATTTGGTAAGCCACTTGCAACCAAAATGCTGACCAAATTAAAACCGAAGTTGTGGTAGGCTTGCAGTTGGTGATGGAGAAATTACAGTAGGTGCCTTCTTCGAGGTTTCCTTTCAAATCTATACTGTTGTTACTGATGAATAAGTGTTGTTGCCACACTGTGGTTGTCTATGAAAGTAATTTAGCCTAGGTGCTTGTGTTTGAGCATTTACACTTTAGAAATTGGCATCACTGATTGATTGCCTTGCTGATAGTCTTAGTGGAGAGACCAAGGATTGATTAGGTTTGGAAATTGACTTACCTGCTTAACTGTACAGTTAGAGTTCCAACGAGGTGTATGTCATCTGAAATTTATCTTGGTATCTTCACATAGGTTTAGGATATGTGGATGAGGTATTATGCTTATGTCATGATCACCACCTGTGTTCTTGTTCTGTGGCCTGCGAGCAGCCTCTGCTTCCCGACATGCCAGTGCAGTTATTTCTAGCCGCACAAAATTCACACTGACTAATGTTTCACATCCATGTTTAATGTATGTTATTGCCATACAGCAGGGCAAGGACTGTTTTTTCTTTAAATAGTAGACTGTGAAAAGACTATAATAGCAGACTGTGGTGTTGTAAGCACACTTTTTTTCATGGGCATACACAATCTAGTTTCCTTCTGCTTTTAAGCTTGTTGCAATTGCTTTTTCTTGCCTTTAAGGCTAGATAGCTTTCTAGATAGAACAGGTCATTTAGGGCTCTAGTCATCCTCTGTCTCTGCAGACAATTTCTATAACACTGTGCTGCTTTCCTCTTTCCTTCCTTTTCTTTGTTTCTCTTTTCTGTGTTGTGTTTGTTTAGTACTTCACTTGTCTAAGGGTCTGAATGGGTGCTTCTGTGGTGTGCTAAAATCCATTCTCAATTATCTGGTGGCCCAAGTACAGCCTTAAGACCTCTGAGGCTATTGCTTTTGTAGGCTTACATTTTCCTATCCTTGCTATTGTTCTGACTGCTTCCTTTCTGTAGTCATATAGTTAGCAGACTGTCTTGAAATACACAATGGATAAGGCATTACAAGATATACTTCTTCAGTCCTCTTGTCATTCTCTGATTGTACTGCTTAGATTCAATTTAAACCTCCTATAGGGTATGAGGACCAGTAGGCAATTCCCCCACCTAAAATTCGTTTGCTATAACACCACAATAAAACTACCACACCTCTCACTATGTTATGTTTCCAATTGTGTTAATCTTTGAAACTGTTAGGAAAAATAGGTTTCTTGTTCTTGGAATGAAGTTATGTGAACATTTAAACTTTTTTTTTCCCACTGACCACAGTGACATTTTCTTTTGCATGATGCTATCAAAGTCCTGAGAATAAATGTTAGATTGGTCATTCTGTATTTGTCTCATCTCTGTACAACTGTATCAGTCTAGTTAGTTACATAGGAATTGAAAGGAATGCTTTATCTCAGTTCTGTGTACGTAGCCTGGTAGTTTGGGGAACTGTTTGAAAGATAAAATAATGGTTATGCTATTGGAGTAAAACATTTAATAATCAACGTGTTGTTTCTATTAAGTCAATATTGTTACTAAGGAACTAATTAGTGTGTATCATGTTAGAGGGAGCCCTGACAAATCCATGCAAATCATATGATTTATAATTCATAAATCCCCAATCCCCTGAGAAATGTTGCTGTTGCACTTATGTTAATTGAGTACTTATGTTCATTGATCCAGTCCATATAGCACCTTTAGTCCATATGGCAGCCTTTATTGTAAGGCCAGAAACTTCTGTTGTCAAATTTTCCCTGTAGTTGATGCCCCACATCTGCTTTCTTGGCCCCTTTACTTCATGATCCTTCAGTCTGCCAGTGGTCAGTTCTGCCCGAATCAGAGCAATATTTATGCCTGTCTCCCCCTGGCTGTAGAGGTAAAGTCTGCATGCTACAGCATTGCCTTTGGGGCATGGGACTTCAGTAGTTCATTGATCCTACTGGTAAGCTACTTGTTCTAGAGTATATATTTTTGTGTATATATATATATGTTTATGTTTATATTGGTACTAGTATGCATTTGTCCTAGTAGCTGCTCTCAAAAATGGCTCAGTAGTAAGAATTAGACAACATGGGTGTTTATTTTTGACTATATAGGTTTTTGCTAGATATTTTTCTATGCGTAGAGAATAGGGGTTTTTTAACCTCATAATACAGTAGTTTCTAGTAGTTGTAAATACCTAATTACACAGTCTAGTCTTTGTTGTTTGTGAATAATCAGTGCAGCGGTGAAGGAGGTGGAATCCTATGCAAATTTTGTATGCCAAAGTGAAAATAAAAGTAGGGGACTAAAGATATATTACGTTTCAGGATAATACTTCATGCCTGATCATTGTTACCTATTTTCCTAATAATTTTAACGTAGCTTTGCAATGCAGTGTAATTGTTATTGTTACCCAGAAGAATGGCATCACTTAATTCCATCAAAACTGTAGAAAGATAGATGAATGACAAATTAATAATTTACCATCTTTGCATAATACTGTAGCACAGTAGACTACCAGAAGGATTGATGGCAGAAGAGGTTAACAAATTTTAGCAGCTTCCATTAGCTTTCCATTGTCATATGTTTGTGTTGCAGACTGAAATAAGCTTTGTAGGAGATCTCAGTCTAGGGAACTAATTACTTGTGCCGATTGCATACTGATGAATAGGCCCTCATTGTATCATTCCCCTGAAGACGAGGAGCAGTCTGTGATTCACGACTGCATCCTGGCTGATATTTGATAATAATTTTAACAGATAAATGTAGGAAGGCAGAATGATGAAGTGCCTATCCATGCTCTAAGACTATCAAAGGCATGCACATAGCCAGCTGTGTTCTGCCTTTTTTCTGTAATCACTAATGGAGAATTTTAAGTTCTTAATCGACCTTTGAATAAACTCATATCTTCCTGGGGTTTATAATTTTTCTTTGGTTAAGTATTCCAAAATCATTGGATTTCATAATCAAAGCATTCGAATTTTAGCATGATTGCAGGGCAGACAAAGTGTGAAATAAGGTACTGGGGCATTTGATTCCAATACTTCAGTATTTTTCTGAAAGTAAGTAATCAGGAAGATGAAGAATGGCACTGTCTTTTCTGTGGTGTTAGCAAAAAGCATGGAGTTTTAATGAAGGTAGATGCAAAGACAGCCTCCATTCTGTAACATGATTTTCAGTCACAATTTTTAATCTCTACAAATTGTGTTGGGGAGTAGGGTTATGCAAATAATTCTGGCTTTTGTTACTGTGTTTGTTTGAAACCTTGATTTACCTTAAGGAAAACGCATTTTTGTCTTTATACCTCAAAACTAAGACTGTGGATACCAAGTCTTTTTAACATCATGATCTGTAAATTAGTTGTTCCTATTCATTTGTCAGTGTTGACAGGTATACTTTCTGTTAGCTCTTGGACCAGAAATGGAATATATATATGCATTTTCATCTACTGTTTTAATACTTCCTACGTTAACAAACCAAATAAGTGTTTGGTTTTTTTTTAATTTGGGCATACAGGTTTTCAGGCTATCACAGCTATTCTGTGCTTCAGGCATTTTCTGTTTGTTTATTTACTACACCTGAAATTGGCATTTTTTGGTACATTCTCTAGGCTAAAATACTGTTTTACAGTGGCATTCATTCATGATCATCTAACAAGATAGTAACTGGCACTTATATATGACCATATTAAAAAGATCTACGTATATTTGGAGAGTACAATGGAAAATAATGAATTTGATATAACCTTTTCTAGGGGTAATTTTTTTTAGAAGTATGCCTTCAATATAGCAATTATTACACATCATAACATGTAGTTTTTAATTAAATGTAAAAACTCGACTACATAAACCAGAAATCCAATCTGATTTGCTTGAAAATAGATTGCTGTTTCACTCTTCTGGAATGGTTTATTTAAAAACAGTAAATGGAAAAGAAATGCATTTTCTTGTGTTGTTCTAAGCCTCAGGGGCTAAATGTAATGAATATTTTAAGAGATTATTTTAATTAAATTTCTGCACATCTAAACAGAGTAATATTTTATTATCACATACATAACCATGTAACTGAGGTATTCATTAAAGTTAACACTTTCTGGACCAAGAATTCATGGCATGATTTACTGACCTTGTGCAAAAAGGCACAAATTAGGAAGAAAAATGAAGGGGGACAGACTTTGATTAATATAGGTAATGCTATACCATATTTATAATAGCCTTTTCCCTATTCTGGTTTATAAATGCAGTCACTGAGGAAGGTGCCCTGCTGAGGCTGAAATGAGGCTGAAATCGGAGCACATGCCACTAGAGTGTGGGGAAACTGATCACACTGTCAGCAATTCATTTCAAAATGATGTATTTAGTGCTCATTTCACCTTCCAAGAAAAAAGGGAAAGGAGTTCCTTAGACTGGAAGGTGATATTGTTATTTTCAAGGACATACCTAAGTAAAAGATTGCAGAAAGGGGGGAGGTTAAAAAGAAAAAAGGCAAAAGCAGCACAAACAAGGAGAGCTTTATGCAGAAATTCAGTGCTACCATGCTGTTTGATAATTGCTAACATATGTGGCTCCTCTGTTTCATTGTAGTTGTCCTCGTGAGTTCTGGCGCCTTGACTACTGGGAAGATGACTTGCGGCGCCGGCGACGATTTGTGCGTAACCCCCTTGGATCGACACATCCTGAAGCGACACTAAAAGCAGCCGGAGAGCATGGTCAGTATAAAATCTGCTTCTCGCCAATAGCAGCAGGTTACACTATGTGGCAGGAAAGACCAGACCTTCATTCCTATGAGATGCTAGAAAATTGTCCCAAATGTGTTGCAAGCACGTTCGATACAAAGATAAACTGACCATTAGTTCATGTAAGCAATGTTGGTATTTGATGAGCCTCTTCATTACATCTTAGTTGAGCTGTCACATTGTGCATACTTTGCATACAATAATTACAAATATAGTTCTCACTAAGCAGAAGAAAAGTGGATGCAATTTTGCCATTAATCATGGACAAGCACTCTTGTAGTAAATTAGCTATTTATACTTTAGTACTTTCAGAAAACAATCTTTCCTGTTCAAAAATCCACAGCAATTTTTTCAGTTAGCCTTAGCACATATCTGTGGATTGTTACAGATACATTAAAAGAAAAATAACACTTCTGAAGCTAAACTGTATTCACACCTTTATTCAAGTCCTCAAGTTTTTCTGCAAGAATTTGATATATAAGAAATAGCAAGAAAAGCTGAAACATGAAATATTGCTCAAGCAGCAAATGGTAACAAGGATTTCTACCTGGTGATTTTGAAAAAGGTGATTGCATTTTTTTATCTTTTTTCCCCCCATTTTATTATCAGGGATCCCTCAGCTACATGCTGCTGTGTCTGTTTGGGAGAAATGTATTTATAAAACTAATACAATAATCAGTACTAGAATTCTATAATACGCCAAAAAGATAAGCAAAAAACCACCCAAAGCTAATGAACTTTGGGGTTTAGTCTAGAATTGTCTGGCTTTGTGACCTAATGAAGGTACATCGATAAGGATGAAGAATCTTCCTTATTTTTCAAAATAATTTGCTTATAATTAAAACTGAGTACCCTTCACCTTGAAGGTACATGTCATGGAGGAGAATAATTTAAATTTAGGTCTTTTTTCTTTTTTAGCCTGTGATTGACTGCATACACATACATATATGTCGTGGCATAAACAATGCTAATTTAAAATTATTAAGACTTTTGTATGAATGTAGAAGAACATCACTGTCATAAAGTTAGTTTCCATCAGGCATCTTAACCTCTTGCACTCAGCCTTAAAGAGCCATTTCTGGGAGAAAATGTCTACAATATGTCAGCTGATATAATGCCAAATGTGACATCAGTCCTCTAAAATAAATGACCGTACAGAGAATAGTCAATAAAGTGATCTGAAAGCAATGTTTGGAGAGTCCTGCATCTTTGACTGTAGAAAGAGGAACAAGATGTAGAATTAATTAACCCATTTTTTTGCTTTGGGGCTTGTTGTTCTTAAGACTGTGTGTTGTTTCTATGCCGTGGACTTCAAGGGCACAAGGTTTCTTTCTGTTTAATACTCCATGGATAAACAACAGCTGCCCCCCTTTAGTATTATGTGTACCTCAAGTTGAATAGATCTTGTCACAGTTTTCTATGTTCTGCTCATATTTTGCATTTAAGCTTTATGCTGTTTATCAAAATACTGAAAAGTATCTATTTACTGCAAAATATTTACAGCTGCTATTTATATCTGTGTAACTAATTCTTCTGTAAGTAAGCACACACTTATTCATCTTTCATACTAATGTGATATTTTCATTAATCCGTGCAACATTTCAGAGGCTATGTCTCATACTCAGCTTATAATTAACATGAGCACAATTTTTGTCAATACAAAAGATGGTGAATAAAAGTAGCCCTAGTTCATAGGTAGGTAATAGGCACAGCTGGTAGCTAATCCTGGTAATTTAAACAGAGCTAGTTGTTTTCTGTCTGCCTTTCTGTTCAGAATTTCGGCATCCTTAACAGGTTTTTGGTATACTTAATTTCTTGGGGTTGTTTTATTCTGAATTTAATTTCATACTGCCTTTGTTGTCTGCTTCCAGTCTGTTTCTTTATCCAGTGAATGTTCTAGTTTACCGTAAGTCATTATTTAATGTGATTTCTGAAAATGTAGATAATTGCTATCTGCCTGACTCAGTGTGCATATGTATGCAACTGTTTTGCTCCAAGACCTTCCACTGGCAAAGCATAAAACAGATAACCAAAGTACGAGTTCAAGTTCAACTGGAAACTATGTATAATGTAGAGGAATACAAAGGTTATGGGGGCTTATATGGTTTTGTTTTGGGGTTGGGTTTTTTGGTGTGATGTTTTTGTTTTTACATCTCACAAGGTACAGTTGTCAGAAAGGTCAATTGGAACAGCCACACAATCTGTTTATGAATTGTGTTTGTAGACTTTTAATATTAACCAATTTCAGGTCATAAAATCCAATTATTTTCAGACTTTTGGAACCAGACTTCCAGGCCCTGCTTTCATGATATGAATTCTAAATTCTAAGGATATCTCCTTAGAGTCTGCAGAATGTTTGCCCTGGTATTTTATGATTTCTTATCAATAATTTAGCACGAATTATTCTATTTCAAATAACTTTACATGTCTCTGTAGCAAAAGCTTTTTTAAATAATTAATAAAAGGTTCCCTACTGCCTATTTAAGCTTTTCTCAAAACAAACCAGACCAAAACCGAAACCTGAAATTGGGCATAAGGGATTTTGCCAAAAGGAAGGCAGTGATAAATAATGCATAAATAATGGAAAAGGACTGTTGGAGTAACCAGACTTGAAAGTATAGATTTTAGTACACTTTTCATTAGTAGATGCACGTTATTAACTGCTAGTTTTCTTTCAAATAAAACCAGATGTATTCTCCACCCCAGAGAGCTCACAACCTAGGAAAAATCATAATTTGCAACTGTGAAAATTATTCAGAAACAATTGGGAGCCTAGATGTTGTTCAGTAAAATCTAGAGAGAACAACAACAATCAGCTCTGTTGCAGCCTAGTTATGTGTCTTGGTAGCAAGAACCAATCTTTTCCAGGGATTGATTTGATTTGAAGGAGAACCTCTGGTGCAGAGGTGGCAGAATAAATACCTGAAGACTAATGTTCTCTGTTCAGACAATCAATACCAGCCCCATGACTATACTTCTGGCTACCTTCTAGTTAAAAACAAATTTTTTAATTCTGACAATTTAATTGCCATTCCCAAGTTCACATTAACTTGCTTGGGGAAAAAAAGGCTTTAGGTAATTTTTCAAAGGGGAGGCAAAAAGGGGCGAATCCTTCCAAAATGGCTATTTATAAAAGTCAGTCTAGCAGTGTACTGTGGGGGAAGGAAAGAGAGGTGAAGGAAGTTTGGTAGAAAAAGTTTGGGATAGAAAGAGTTAACTCTTTTCTGTTTGCCCTTTTATCCGTTGTTGAGAAATTAAACCAAAATACTCACATAGGTGTGAAGGTGCAAAAAAAAGAGTACTTTAAACCTGCTGGCATTTTTTGATTGACCCCAAACCCGGTATTTTGTGACAATCTTTAGCTGCTAGAAAATACCTTTATCAAGCTTTTTAACAAGTGATTTGTTGTTTTATATCGATATTTATGAAAAACGTGGAGTGAGGGGGACTTAAGCAGCCTGTAATGTTGCCATCAAGGCAAGAGGCAGAGTTCAGAGCTTTGTGGCTGCAAGTGACTAGCAGCAGATCACCTGCAGTATTGCAGTCGACTGGTCAGTTTTCTGTGCCTTGACTCAAGGGACAAAAAAAAAGCCTTAAAAATAATATTTTAGAAACCTGAGGTGAAAGTGGTTGTTTTTAACATTCCAAGGCCAGAGAGAGGCTTCTGGGAATCCTTTTTTTTTCTTTTTCAAAAAAGAAACGGTAGCAAGGGGCACGTCTCTTCCCTGAATTGCTTTTCGTGACATACTTACCAGGCATAATATACATATAGAAATTAGTATGTTCTGAATTGTACTTTCCAATACTTTAGTTTTTCAAATGGCTTTTAAGAATTGTATTTCACATGTAAGTTAAAGTTGCAGACCATTTAAAATAATCTGTCATTCTATGTATGCCTTAAGCTTATGTTCAGCAACACTAAGCTAAACTGTTATTTTTACTCCCAAGTGTTTCAGAGATTTAACTGGAACAAAAAAGACTCTGCAGATGCAGAGATCTGTTTGCAAAAAGCTACTTGAAGAAACTAGGTCTTACAGAGCAGTTTTGTGAAGGATTGCGTGGAATTACACTGAGTTATAATAGTGAAATTTCTGTGCCTGATGAATACTCTGCCAGGAGGCTGCAAGGTCTTGAGGTCTCACTCTTGAAAAGGTGTATGTGAATGTATGTTTAGATCTGCAGGATTGGAGCTGTAAGCTCTGGTTATGCCAGGAATAGGCAGGCTTGGTAGAGAGGGGTTTAGGACTGAGATCCAGTATAATATACCTGTGTTCATACGGGGGCACTGAATATGTCACATGATGCCATGCTCTGTCATATGTGTCTCTGTAATCAGTAAATATAGAAAGAGAACCAGGCTGTGGCCTGCCTATGTAAGTGCATTTATCTACAGAAAATAGGTGAATCCATGTGTAATACATACAGTTCTATACAGCCATTCATGTGAGAGTGTGTGTGTTGCAGGTCTAGTGCTTTATTCGAGTCTATACAGAAAAAGCAGATTCTGGTTCAGAGTGTCATGTCTTATTGCCTTCCAGTAGCTACTATCTGCAGATGTATAGACAGGCTCTGCATCTTCCTGTGTTTGTGTGTATACACACGATTCATGCATCTCTGGAAACGTGAATGGGTAATATCTCATACAAAGAGATAACAAGAATTTGGGTCTATAAACTAAGGTAACTTATGGACTAAACTATGGTCTAAAATCTTTTATTGAAAAAGGTAGTTACAAACAAAAGATGTATGCTTTTAAAGCAGCATGGTAACATTAATTAGGGAAAGAAAACCTAAATAGGTGACAAAGATGTATTTCTCTTAAGCAGACATCTTTGGCTTGGAAGTGGCTGTACTGATTTTATTATTTCTTACTGGTAGATGAGAATGAAGACTGAAGGACATACAAGTATTTTGGACAAGTTAGGCTAAGTATAAAAATACTAAGCTTTGATCCTGGCTCTCAATTCAGTCTTAAATGAGAATAGGTAGAAGGCTAGCTTGAAATAGCATCTGTGGTATGGCACAAATAGATTGTAGTAGAGGAAGCAAAAATGGCAGCTATGTGCAGATGGGGGTTTTGATACCGCAAATACAGTTTCCCTGTATTTAAAAAAAAAAAAAAGAAAAGAAAAAAGAAAAACATTTATTATCTTTGACTTTATCCCTGGGATGGTTTTGTTCTGTTTTACTTTTTTTGATCTTCAAGAGAGTGCTGGTAGGCCGCTGAGTAACAGTGCATGTGGTGTGTATTAGTATACTGTTGGTAATTTTACTGCTGCTAACTTAAAATCCTCAAGGGGGAGTTAATTACAGGAAAACCTTTCTAAATATCAGCTGCATATTTTCCATGACAAGAAGGTTTTCAGCTCACATTGAACGACTCCAGAATCTGAGTTATCATTATTTACACGAGCACATATTAGAAGAAAGTAAAATTTGTGTTTGTGCAATGCAGTTAAAGCTTTACAGTAATTTCTTTTTGAAAGGCTTATTTGCAAGTGACAGTTATGGGTTGGGGAGAAAGGATTGTGCAGAAATTACGTTTTACTTTGCATGGCAAGTTAAATTTCATTTTCTTTGTGGTTTTTTGTTTGCCTTTGTTTTGGATAGGGTGGTTGCTTTTGTTGTTGAGGTTTTTTGTAAGCTCAAGGCCTAAACCAGGCCCAGGGTATTTGGTGGTTTGGGGGCAGTTTCTTTGTTCGTGTTTCTTTTTTAGTATTCACTTAATTGAAAAGTTTATTATTTGCAATTTATGTGCATACATTTACTTAAAAAATTTAAACTTTATATATTGCCACTGGGGAGTTGCTGCCTTCTGTAAATGTTTGCAGATTAACATATTTTTAAAGTAAGCTGGTGGAACTTCAAATTGAGTATGGCAGCAATCAGGGGAAGCAGTGAGCGATGTGTTGAAGTTAGTTGGTCCTGATGTGTTTGGTGAATGTTTTTCAAATACGTCTGTGCCATGGGCATTCTCAGTGTGTTTTTTAAGAACTTGTATTTTTATTTGACTTAAAATAACCCAAAACAACACGTACACTGCTGTTTTTTGGCTTTTACTGCAGCAAGTGGCAGCTCACATGAACAGTGAGCAATTGCTTTTTTTTTTCTTTCCTTTTTCCTTTTTTCTCCTCCTTTTTTTCCTTTTGTTTTTCCCTTTTTCTATTTCCCCCCTTACTTTTCCCTTCCCCCCCCTTCCTTTTTCTTTTCCCCTTCTTCTTTCTTCCCCCTTCCTTTTTCTTTCCCCCTTCATCTTTTTCCCCTACCATTTTCTTTGTCCCCTTCCTTTTTTCTCCCTCCCCCCACTTTTTTTCTTTATTTCCTTTCTTTCCTTCTCCTTCTTCTCTGACGCTGCTCTGGGCTTGTAATTTAAATAAGACTGACTTCTACCTAACAGCGCCGAGCCGACCCGGGGACCAGTCCTGGTGGTACCGGCCGCTCCCTTGCCCAGCGCTGGCCCCCGCTGTCGGGGGGTGCGTGTGTGAGCAGCTCTCAGGCACGGCTACAGCACCTTCCCCTGCCCCATTACCGTGAAACCCGCGCTCTGGGTTAAACGAGCTTTTTGTTTCCTTCTCTTCCATTCCGAAAATTCGGATGGGCACAGAGGTGTCCCTTCCGAGGACCTGGCACCATGCCATTGTGCCTTTTGGGAGCAGGTGCATGCTTTTATCTGCCTACAACCGTGAGAGTGTGGCTGAGATTCCATTATTTTCCCCTTTTCCTGTTTCTGGCCCACGCCTGTGAGGCGGGGAGGACGTTTTCCTCCTCACGAAACCCGCTTATCGTTCCTGGCTGACCGCGTCGCTAACGGGAGCGGCCAGAAGCGGGGCCACAGCTCAAGCGGTGCGAGAGACCGTGTCGTGTCCCACCTCCCTCCCTACCCCCATTCCCGCTCCCGGGGCATTCCCTCTGCCCTGCGCAGCGGAAGCCCGTGCCCTCCGTGTCCGGGCGCGGCGTACCTCACCTGTGCCGCCGTGCCGGCCGGGCCCCTCCCGCCCCGTGTCCGCAGCTGCGCCGCCGCCGGCCTGTTGCGCTGCCCCCGGTGCCGTCCCGCAGGGAGCGGGGGGGAACGAGCGCGGCTCCCGCCGGGCCCCGTCCCGCCGCCGCCGCCGGGGCGTGCCCCGCGTTGTCGCCCTGGGGCGTTCTCGGTTTGGTCGCTGCCGTGGTCGCTGAAGCCTGGGTTTGAGTCAGGTTAACAGGGCAGGCAAACGAGACCGGTTTCCAGCCGGAGAACTCAGCCTCCGAAGGGAGGGAGGTTGCCGGGGAAGCGAGTCTGTTACATTCCTTCCCTCTCTGTCATTAACACTTGAAGTAGAGTTAAACGCTACGGAGCTCTGGATAATTTTGAGCAGGCTTAATAGGATTAAACTAGATGTGTCCTAACTTTAGAGGATTAAGACAGATACTCCCCACAGCTAGTCTTAAACAGTTTTCTTCCTGAAAAAATAATAAAAATTACCCTTCTTTTTTTACTGTTGCCTCTGAGACCTGTCAGACAGTGATGTGTGTCTCTTTCATTTCAGCTCCTGACGAGGATATACTTGTTAAAGGAAAACAGTCCATCAAGAGTCAAGTTTTAGGAAATCAGAACTCCGAGAGTGAGGTCCTCTTGGAAGGCGATGATGATATCATGTCATTCATGGAGGAAAGAGAAGTAGAGAACTTAACGGGTAACTTCAACTATCTAATTTTCTCCTCAGCTTCTTTACTATTTAAGTTCTGCTGTCCCCTGCTCTTCAGTGGTTCATGGTTTGGGATACACACCAATAAATTGTTCCTTACTGTAACTGGGTCATTAAGATCATTTTCTGTGCACCTTCAAGTGCTGAGGGTGTATTTAAGGAGAGTTGAGCATTTGCTTTCTCTGGCTTTCATATCTTCTTGCTTCCACAGTAGCTGTCTGTTTTCTAAGAAACCTTCTTTAGATAAAGTAACTCTACCTTGAAAAGAGCTTCCTTACTTTGTTTCTGACCTCATTACACTCTTCAAATCATTAGATCTAGTGGACAGTTGGGCAAGTGTTCTGTAATTAAAGGCTTTGGAGAGCTTTAATTTTTTTTCCGAATCTGTAAAATTGTATATATTGGTTATTTACTTTGGCTAAAGAATTTGTACACTTACTGGGTTTAAACCCTGGCTTTCAAACCCCTTGTCATTCTCTCCTTGAAGTCCCTTCTCCACAGACCCCAGCCTTACTAGACTTCTTTCTTCTTCTGAAGAAATACTATTTCACATATTTAAACTTCATTAATTTCACCCAGTTATGTGCAGCCTTTGCTGGTGTTGCAGTCTGAGTGGAGCAAGTCCATTTCTGTACAGTTCAAAATGTAAACCCAAACTAACTGCCTCAGTTCAGGGCTGGGGAGTTACAAGGCATCTCCATTGTTATTTGAGGAACGTGGGGCTTACAGAGAAAACGCAAACTTCTCTGCGGTGTTCTGCTTTTTCAGCTGGTATCCATGTACATTTACTTTAGAGAAAAATGTCATTTCTGGATAATTCTGGTTCCCTGAGAAGCTAGTGGTGTAATCTTATGTTGATACGTATCTTACACATGATAATTCAGTGAAATTACTGGAAGCGATTTTTCATTGGCAGTTTGCATATCCCTGAACTGCATTCCACTCTTTTTGTTCTAGTTATTTATTTTTAAGCAAGTAAAAAATGCAGCATAATGTAAAAATAAAACCTGCCTAGGAAGAGTGAAATAAAATCAAGTCATGGGAGAAAAATGCAGTGGCATTTTCTGTATGTGAATCTTTTTTTCCCTTTCCACTGTGAGCTTCCTTCTCAACGGCCTTCTCTGTGTTTCCTTCTCTTCTATTATTCATTCATTGGCTGGAGTAATACATTCATACTGTAATAGAGGTGAAAGGGGAGTTTAATTATATAATCTCAACAATGGCAATAGGATTAAGAAGTAATCCTCGCTAATAAAGTGGTGTGGGTTAGAAATGAAGTGGAAATTGTCAGGGTTCTTCTACAGGACCTGGGCTGCCACAGCTTCTGCAGCTGTCTGCTAGCCCTGTAATTGAATGTCTGCGAGTGATTGAAAAAATGTTATTTCTCCTCTGGATTACATGCTAATGTACAGAGGGCAAAGGGAGACAGCAAAAGAACACATAGCTGCTTATTTCATCCATTTGTAGGGGTGAGCTTTGGGAAATCATGGCAGTTCCACAGCTATCGCATGCCCATCTGCAAACACAATGTATTTGTACATTGGGAATAGAGGGCAAAGCTGCTCTGATCTCAGCAGAGCATCTCTTCTTTTGTCCTAGTGGCACACATTGAGATTGATGTGAGATTAAGGACCATCACCCTCCTAACAATCGATGGAAATGACAATTCATCTGAATTTTTTGTCACTTATTCTCACGTTGATTACCTGAACGTGTGTACCTCATTTATAGATGCTTTATTAAAACAAAATTGTCTGTGTCACTTTCATATTTTCCACTGTTTAACAAAAGTCAGATAATACTGCAGCCAAGTAACTTAATTTCCTTACCTCTTAATCAGCTGGATGACAAACCTAACCTGTTTTCTTTCTGGATGTGTTAGTTTATATAATAGGTTCTGCATTGTCGGATCTATGCTGAACCTATTGTTTTCAGTAGTAGTCTGATTTGTCCCTGTGATAAGCCCTGTGGAGATGTGATTATTCCAATAAAAATTCATTCAGTTGGAAACCAACCCTCCAGCTGTTTACTCCCACAGTCCCTGAGCTACACTAACATTGTGTGGAATCCTTGAACAATATTTAATGTGAAATCAAAAGCATCTTTAAAACAGTTTGCTTTAGGCTCCATAACATTGTGTAACCTTCACAATAGATTCGTAGCATCCATGAGGGAACACTAAAGTTAGACAACTTTGAGCCTCGACTGCTATGTTCATCTCTGAGGAAAGCTATCAAGACTCTCCAGTACCTAAAGAACATATTTGACAGTAAGATTTTAAGTGTTCATATGTGCAGTCTCTCTATTGGGTGTAAGAGAAGGTATGCAACGCTGGAATTTTCTCGAAAAGAAAAGATGTCTGAGTAAAAACTATGTACTGCGATGCTAAAGCCAGGTCTGGCGCGTATAATGTATGCATCGGTTTGCAGTTGTAGCTGCTGCAATGTTCGGCAGCGCAGAGACACTGCAAATCTATTACATATGTTCTTTTCTGGGATAAAAAGAGGCTTGCTTTCTAAGGAAGAGCTATGCTCTTTATTTATTTTAATGTTCTAGGATTGAAAAGCAAGTAATTTGCACTCAGGCTGTTTTCTGTTATGAATATTGTTGGTGCTTTTACTGTTTGGCAGGTCCGGTTGCCCTAAGCACACCAGCCCAGCTTGTGGCCCCCTCAGTAGTAGTGAAGGGCACTCTTTCCATCACTCTTTCGGAGCTCTACTTTGAGGTGGATGAAGAAGATCCCAGTTTTAGGAAAATCGACCCAAAGGTAAGAGATCATTGACCCTGAGCTCTGAGAGATGGTGACAAATTACCCGGACCTTTAATTCTTCATTCGACTCCCTTTACCTCTATTGGCCCCCAGTGTTAGAGGTTTAATAAATTTGGGACTGACCGCATATGTTACTGAACTTCACGTAGGTGACACCTCCTTCCCTTCCCCTTTCTTTCCCTGTCCCACAATTCGACCCTACTTGAATGTTAATTAGCTTGCTGCAAATAAAGCTTCAGGGAGACATCTTAAATAAAGACATCTTGAATCACAGGCCTGTGTGAATAGTGGAAAGTTCAACTTTTAGCCCAAATGCTGTGTTTTACTTTCCCATTTTTATATAATGCCAGTGTAACATAGTGCTAAACTTCCTATACTTGTAAGCCTTCAGTGCTTCTGTATCATATTATTCTATAACAGCTTTTACAGGACCTGTTAGTATTTATTGTGCCTAAGCAGAAAGCATAGTTGCCCTCTTAAAAAACGTTCCTGAACTGACTTGCTAATTTCCACAAACTTTATTTGCTCTGAGTTACTTGATTACTAGTATTTTGCTTAAAATTATTAACCTTTGGTAAAATTCCTATTTCAATGGCAGTATATTGTGTGATTATCTTAATAAGCTTGCACTTGAATGTCTTCTGTAGTATAACAGCATTTAAGTGTTTATATATTTATATATGTAGCATTTACAGTATTACAGCAACATTTCAAAAATACAACACAATTGGTAAATAATTCTTACATCCCAGTTTAAGCACAGTGATGGCTCTTGGGTTTTTAGTATCTGCTTAATAGTAAACAAGGTATTTTTTTTGTGAAGCGGGAAAGAAGTCACTGGAAGTAGTAGTGGGTTTCTGCTTGTCTGGACAGAATACGTTGTGTGTTAAGCGCCGGTTCAGTTCTTTGTTCCTACTGAGTAAATTGCTCTTGTCTGTATTAAAAATGGCATCAGTGGGTCTGAAAGCTGTCAGTATCAAATCCTATCAAGGAATACATTTAGTTTGGAAAACAATGCTCTCAAATTCTTAGGAGTAGTATTTAATATATGTACTTAACTAGAATTGTGATTTTTATGTGGTACCATAAATGAGATGTAACTTTTGATCCTGAAGTTGTTTTGTTTGTTTGTTTGTTTTTTGCTTGGGTTTTTTTTTTTTTTTTTTATATTCTGGAAACCATTTCATGTATGAGATAGCTCTTAAAATTTGCATATACTTACTCCTTCCATAGTAGTTTTTTAAAAACATCTAATGATAAAAAGGATATAAATATAAAATGTTAAGACAGTTCGGTATGTTGGTGTATTGCATTTTCCACCTAAAAGGTTCTGCTTTGTATTGCATTAACATGAGAAAAGTCTTACAGATCTGAATTACTCCGCATTTTTGTTTTCCATGGTTAGCACTTAGGGCGTTTGAGTACAGCTACTAATTCTTACCCTTCCTGTTAATGTTTTATGGGGAACACTAACATGTGACATATATTCAGCCTGCTTTATTTTCTGGTTTTGAGTATCTGGTAGCAGTTTTTTTCTTAACTGTGGGCAGGAATTCTGTTTTGATTTGACTCTGTCTTTAATTCTATACTGGAGATACTTCGGGGGGGGGGGGGGGTCCTACAGAAGGGGGAGTTGGTTACATGAAATGTAGGCTACACCTCTTAGATTCTATTTCTGATGCTGCTTTAGCTGGAGGTCTTAAAAGGAGGGAAGAAATACCTTTTGTAATGTCTCGGGGTGTGTGTGTGTGTGTGTGTGTGTAAAAATCACATTAAGTAATTTTATTTTAAGAAACAAATAAGCTTGCAACTCGGCTGTCTTTCAAGCATTAACGCCTCCCTGCCCCACCCTCTGCTTAAGTTACTGTACCTTGATAGCGGTGACTATCAACAGACTAGAGCTGCTGTAGGAAATACCCCTTGGAAAAGAAAAAAATCCTAATCCTCTGTAGCTCAGCGGGCCTGTTCAATTAATGAGGTTTCATCTGTTTGATACATTTTAAGTTCCTTGTATATTTGTATAAACTACCGAAAAGAAAACATTGTGACAAGTTCCTGAAGAAAGACCTGCCATAGAGATAGCACCGGCCCCGATAAGATCGGCGTGCGCTCTTGCTGGGGGCTGGTCCCGGGAGGAAGGGCTGGCCCCGCGGGCTAAACCCTTTCTGCCAAGTGAGCTGGGGAAAGCGCTCTGAGGAGCCCGCAAGACACTTGTGGAGCACCCCCGGGTCTTAACGCCGGGTTGGAGAGGCTCACGGCGGAGCCGCCGGGGTGCCTGGATATGTCCGGGGTGCCGGGTCCGGGCACGGTGTCCACAGCGGCTTCCACAGATGGAAGTTCATTTCCCGAGCTACTATCGGACTTGCTCATTTCGTTTTGAACTTAAAGACAAAAGCGACTCTGATTTGAATGGCTATTTCTTTCCGGCTCCGTACCCAAATAAACGGAAGTAGGGCAAGAACTTGCATTTTTACCTCTTTTTCCTCCCCCCGAAAGGACACGAAACTTGCTCAAAATGCTCCGAGCCGGCGTTGAAGCTTTACGGGTGGCTCGAGCAGGTAATGCCGCCGGTTTTAAAGCTTAGAAATGCCCTTCCCGTGAAAAAATTCTCCTGCCAATATTTCTAAGGCATCCAGAGGAAACTTAAAGCGAGATCGCTGCGGCACTAAATATGAGGCTGGGGACTCGGGGCTTGCGCGGAGAAGAGGGGGTCGGGTGCTTCCCTTACGGTTTGTCTACTCCTCCAGCTATGCGGTTTTATGCTGTAGTTAAAAATCTGGGGAAAACAAATGTTTGTTTAAAAAAAATATCGATCGGTTGCTGTAAAGTGCATTAATTATGCAGGGTTAGATCTATACTTCCTTCTTGTCAAAGTGAAATGGATACAGAGCGCATTTGCTCTGGGAAGCGAAAGCAAATTAGCGATGGATTTTTAAAGCAAAATACAAGCGCTTGAGGTTTACGCCGGGGGGGGGGGGGGGGGGGGAGAAAAAACACACACACAGAAAAAAACAACCAAACACTAAAGAAAACTGTAAGAAAACAAACAAAACCCAAAGCTAACCAGCGGAGGGTAGGAGGCGGCAGGCTCTAATTCTGCCTCAATTCTGAAGAGCTGCTGTGAGACGCTCCACATGTTCCCAAGATTTAGAGGGGAAGCTTAAAGTCACAGAAATAGAGCAGACGTTGTCAGATGCCAAACTACAGAATAGATAAGATTATTTTTTTCTTAGACACACTAGAGGGAAGGTTAGAATATATCAAGCTAAGGCTTTGGCTGGGTGTTGTGCTTAGACTAACTTTGCCTCGGGTGTTTCCATTTCTTTTAAAGATTTTTACTTCTGAGGTTCAGGAAGAGTCTACTTGCCTGAATTTTAAAACGATTCACGAAAAGTCAGCTTAAAGTTAAAGTAATATTTTTATTACTATTTGCAACAAGTCAGTTGTGGGGCACGTAGTCTGACCTTGGCACCGAAATACATTTAACATCAGTAAAACTTTCCTTTTTTTTTTTTTTTCTTCTTTTAAGGGAGATTTGTACATATAGTTAAATAATTTTTCACTTGGTGACAACATTCAGGCAAACAAGAGAGCATAAGAAAAAGACTATACATGGATTGGAAAATGTACCTTTCGGGTTTCGTTTGGGAGTTGCAAAAGTCCGATTGCTTCTTTATGTGACTTTTTAAAAATTCACATGGGAGGGCGGGAGGAGAGGCTCTTTCCTTCTTCCGTGCAAGGCGGCGAGAGTTCATTTACGCCGGGAAACCCGTCTGCGAGTTCTTAAAGGCCGAGCTGCAGGTGGGCGCGCTTCGTTCGCCGCCTTTTCCCGTCGTCTGAGTTAAATAGAAAGTTTTTAGGCGCCGTCGTTGTTTGCGGAGGGCGAGTTTTGCCGGCGGGGGTGTGAACCCTATAGCTTGTCGAGGCTTTTGGGATTGGTGAGGATTTCTCTGGCTAGCCTCCAGGTCTGTTTGGCAGCGCTTTCCAGGGCCGAGTGGGGTTTGCCCTGAAAGAGGTCTAGGTTGGGCAGGAAGTAGTGGGGGCAGCGCCGGCACTGCAGGCAGGAGATGAGCTGCAGGAGGATGCCATTGAGCCGGTCGCCCAGGCATGCCTCGTCCCAGTCGGTCTCCCGCGGGTGCTTCTCGCACTCGTACAGCAGCAGCGTCTTCATGTGGTAGTTGTTGAGGGGCTGCCCGGGCAGCTCCAAATGCCGGTCGCGCAGCGTCTTCAGCACCGAGAGGCACTTGTTACGGCAGCCGCCCATCAGCAGCCGGTTCTCGGCCTCGCCGAACTGCAGCACCCAGGCATCGCTCTCGGCCGAGCTCTGCTTGCCCGTCAGCGAGTAGCACTCCTTGGAGAGCAGGTTGAAGCCCTCTGCCTTCACCTCCGCCACCCGGTTAGGGCCGGGCCAGGGGATGTGTGGCATGGGCCACTGTGCCGCGCTTCGCGGCCAGATCCCGGTGCACTTGAAGGCGGGCGTGATCTGCACCACGTACCGCTCCCGGATGCGAAGCTTCACCTCGCTGGTGTCCGCGATCATCTTCACCACGTCCCGGTAGCTGCACTTGTCCACGGCCTGGGCCACCAGTGTCTGGAAGCGGGAACGGATCTTGCGGGCGGACAGGTAGCCCGAGGCGGTGATGAACTCCACCCAGAGGGACATGCTGCGCTTGCGACCGTCGCTCAGCTTCAGCACGGCGCAGCCCGGCAGGGAGCCGTCGTCCACGAAGTTGAAGACGCCCATCTGGTTGAGGTAGAGCACCACCTCGAACTCGGTGGGCGAGATCACCTCTAGCCCCTCGTAGCGGGCGTCAATCTCGCTCAGGGAGCTGATGAAGCGCGGCTCCTGCACTTCCACCTCCTTCAACACGTCCGACACGACCTTGCACACCTCCCGGATGGTCTTGGCGATGGCCGCCTTGCGGGCCTGGCACCGCTCCGTGTAGTATTTGTTGAGCTGGTAAACCAGCTTGGCCTGCGCGGCGATCATGTTGGGGCACAGGTCCGGGCTGTACACCGGGCTCTCGCAGTACGTTGAGGGATCCAATGCTTTAGCGGTGGCTGCAGCTTTGCGGAGGGCACCGGCCAAATCGCAGACCCCCACCTCCTCCGGGAAGAAGGCGGCAGCGGCGCGCCGGTGAGAGCAATTAACGAAACCGGGGCGGACGATGAGGCACAAAGAAGCGAAGACGGCGACGATGAGGAGTGCGGGCCGCAGAGAGCGGGACGGCGCGGGCTCGGCAGCGGTGCCGGAGCAGCGGACAGCCCCCGCGGGCTCCCGGAGCGCCAAGTTTTGAGTGGCGGCGGGGGCAGGGAGGTCTGCGCTGTCTCTGCGCTCCGGCGCCCACCCCCCCGGGCAGCGACAAAAACACTGTTTCAGTAGTTCATGGAAAGAAAAAAAAAAACCACCAACACCCGAACAAACTTCCCCGGACTCGCAGAAGGTCCCCGCAGCAAAGCCGGTCGGCGGCGAAGTTTAAAACCGCACACGATACTAGAGGAGGAGAAGAATGCGAGCAATGCCCAGAGCGGAAGAGTGAACTCTGTCTGTCTGTCTGCCTGCCTGCCTCTCTCAGTCCGTGGTACCGCCAGAGATGTGCATGAGTTTGGCTGCCGCTCGCTCAGACTGTCAGGGGGTGTTGTTGATTTCCCTTTTCCTGCTGGAGGCGTTGTCTGAACCCGGCTCTGTGGCTTTCTCTATCTTTACGCGCAGACGTGTGCACTTGGTCTGTGATCGCTCATTCCTGTCCTGCAGCTCTCTATATAGGCTGCTTTGAGATAGATCTATATAGATACAGATAGAGTTGGTTTGTTTTTCTTTGCACAGACTGTGTTTTATCCGGAGTGGGAGGAGGGCGTAGCTGCTGTGCCTGGGATGGCTTCTCCTCCCCCTCCCCACCCCTGGAAGTGCGCGCCGAGGCTCTCACTCTCCGCGCCTCTCCTCCTCCTCGCCGTGTGCCAGTCTCTCTCCGGCAGTGCCGCCGGGCCCTGTAGTTTATGAATGGGGCCGGGGCCCTGCCGGGGGGCGGAGCGCCGCCTCCTACAATCGCCGCCGAGCTGTCAGCGCCGCGGCCAATCGCGGCGGGCGGCGGGGGCGCGCACACGCTCCCGCGCGTTCACTCCAGTTTCCTTCCCCGGAGGCGGCGGGGTCGTGGTCGTGGTGTCCGCCTGCCCGCCAGCTTCGTGCCGGGGCCGACCGGTGGTGTGTGTGTTTGTGTTTGTGTTTGTGTGTGCGCGCACTGCTGCGAGCGTCCTGCGACTAGTGGGAAAAAGCGGCAACTTCGCCGTCACAGGCGAAGGTAGCTTGCTGCTCCCGCCGCTCGCTGCGTGGAGGCCCAGCGGCGGTGCCGGTGCGAGACGGGAAGGGAGGGAGAAAGGCGTGCCGGTGCTTCGCCGCAGGCATCGGTCTTATTTCGGTAATGCCGGGCTGCGGCAGCGAAAGTGAGACCGTCACCGGAGCGGAATTGCACGCCGTAGTTTTAATGCTTGCAGTCAGGGCCGTAGTCACGTTAATTTAGATAAATCTGGTGCCATAAAGTTCTGTTCATCCTCCTAATGCGCAGGATTGAGTTATTCGAAAGGAAACGATATTTTATGCAAGTTCGAATTAATAAGAATATTGAATGATTCGGACGTAAAACCGTAGTTATGTCAGCTGGGAAAGAGCAGCGGGTCCGCTCTGCTCTCACCCCCGGCAGTACCTGCTGCCAAACAACACAAGTGCCTCTCCTGCAGGAGAAAAAGGCAATGTCTTCTCCTGCTGCGCTGGGGCCCTGGGTGCGTTTTCCCGCAGCGGTTGCCCTTCCCCGGGCCGTGCAGCCTCGCAGTGGGTACCCACGGGCGGGCCGAGGCGCCCCAGGGCAGCGGGGCACGGAGCAGGCGGCGCGGCAGGACCCGGCGCAGTCCCACCGCGATTTCCTGCAGCCGGGCCAGGGCCGTGGGAGTCCGGCGGGGCCGTTCACACGCGCTGCACTCCTCCTTGCGGAGCCTAGCTTTAACCGGCTCGCAGCGGTGGGGCTCGGTTTCTCGTTCTTTCCTCCTCTCGCTCCAGCTGGCTGATTTTAATAAAGAAAATATCTCCGTCTGTTTTCCGTATGCATTTAAATTAGAAACATGTCTTCTGCCAGCCGTACCGCTGCGCGCTGGAAGAAGTAAGTACGGACCTGCCCGGCGCCCGTGGGGCTCCCTTCTCCCCGCCGCGAGGGTCGGCTAGCTGCTTCCCCCGGTGCCGCCGGGGCGGTCTGCGCCCGGGGCTGGGCGGGGGCTGTCGCGCCTGCCCGGCGGGCTGGGATGGCCGATGCTCGGAGGGGCACGGGCGGGCGGCGGTGTCAGGTGTCCCCGCCGGGCCCGGCCCAGTTAGGAGGCAGACGAGCCCAGGGCAGGAAGGCTCCGAGGAGAGAAGTCTTGGAGGGGTAGGGAAGAGAGGGCAGGCTGCGCTGAGGGCTGAGCCACCCTCACGGTCTGTAGGCGTCCCGGGGCTGCAGCGGAGCGGGCTGCAGCGGGGCAGTCCGCCCCGGGGCGCGGTAAGTGTCTGCGGACTCTGCCCTGGGGACCCCCTTTGCTTGCGAGGAGCGTCTCTCCGAGGGCTCGGCTGGCCGGGTGGAGCTGCGAGGGTCCTGCGCCTCGTCTCCGGATGCTCTCCGTCAAGCGGAGAAGTTAGTGAGGGCTGAGGGTCCCTCTCACACGCCCCGCCGGAGCTCCCGGAGCGAGCTCGCAGCCGAGCTGGCGCTTGCCCGCGATCGGGCGAAGCGGGGGGGGGTCAGAACGACCACGGACCCGCCGAGCAGCGGCGGGCGGGGAAAAGGCTCTGCGGGGTTTCGCCTTAAGCAAAGAGCGGGGGTTTTCCGCGGCCGGGGCGCGGAGAAGATGCCGGAGCCGTCAGGCGGCCCGGGCAAGGGTGGGGGGACGCGCGTTCGTGTTCTCAGGGTAGAAGCACAAGGAAGGAACGATTCCCCTCCCACTCCCCCCGGGTAAGGTGACTAATGGTGAAGCGTTACTAGTGTTCAGATTTAAAACAATTCATTACCAATTTTCCCGTCTGAGGTTGAAGCCCTAGTAAATAATAAATCAGCGAAACAAAAGCCGACTTTAATTTATTGCCCCAGCGCTAATTAGAAACATCATTTGAGCAATAAACTTAAACACTTCCAGCAAATAATGCACGTGAAACCCTTCTCTCGTGCGTCTGGACGTTTGTGGCCGTACTGCATTAAGACTAGCTTCATCTGTGGCGGAATTTGCTCTCGCCGGGATGAATAATTGAAGGAAAACAGGATCCGAGGAGGCTATAATTGAAGAGCCCTTGTCACCTCTGCTTTTATGTATGTTAGTGTAGAAGTCCATCAGCAGCTCCTTGATGGTGTATAAGACGAAGTGGCAGCCCCTCCAGCAGCAGGAGATACTGTATTCCATTAAAAGGACCGTGTGCGAGTGTGTGCTGCAGAGAGGGGGACTGTCTGGGCTAAAAGCCACTTAAGTCTTCAGACCGATTGATCTGTATTCTCTCGTTATAATCCGCCTCATCATACTTGAGTTAATGAGGCAGGGGCGGGGGTGGTCTGATGGGCCTTGACAAATTCATTAGGGAGGCTGCGGGACATTTTATTTGACTGTTAAACATCGTGTTTGTTTGGTTTAAGCGGTGCCAGCATCAGCATGCCGCTGCCTGGAGCAATACCGATTTGTTAGCAAGGGCTGCTGTGAAAAGGCACTTCCCAGTCCGGGGGACCGGGTGTGTGCGGAGTCGTTGGCCCCGCTCCCACCCCCCCCCGCCGGTCCGTCCTCCCGGTGCTAAGGGCAGCCCCGCGCTCCCGCCGGGCGCACACGAGCGGGCAACGGGGTTCCCGCCCGCCCGGCGAAGTCGGCGAAGGGCTGCTAGTCAGTGTGCGCAGCCTGTTTTGTTTGTGTTCCATCCGCCCCCGAGAATCCTATGTATTTGTATTAACCCTTAAAAAACAGCAACAGAAGAAATCGGGAAATCAACTCGGAATTTCAGCCAGAAGCGTGCAAGTTTCTTGCTGTGTTGTCTGTGATACGGCGCACATGCGTTTGCTTGCCTAACCAGCTTGTTAATGGCATATATTAGCTATATCAGAGCTTTTTGATTCTCAATGGCGTATTTTAAGCTTTCTATACCATGCTACTGATACAAGGTCTAGTTTTAAAAGCAAATCAAAGTTTAATCATAGTAACTTGAGTCTATTAAAGAATTTCTGCTAAATCTGCCCTTCTTCTCCCCCTTTCCTCTCACTGAGGGGGTAAAGTGAATGCAGGAACAGGTGCTCCCAAAAGGGATAAGAAGTATTTTTATGAATACCTTATGAAATATGTATGTGTGCATGTGCACTTTGTTCATGGTAGCTTTGTAGATGAGATCCATCTAGTGTTTCATTATTGTCTAGTAGTTGGTTTTCTCTCTCTCCTTTCATTTAAGGGAAACAGTTTTGTGGAAAACAGAATAATTAGTCTGCTCATGGAACCTAACATCGCATTTTTTGTTTATTTTTCCTCCCTGGAGATCAGTCTTCAAACATTCTCAGCTTTAAGTGCTTTGTAGGACTCTGCTTCCATTTATAGCAGAACAGTATGGGAAAAGAGCTAGTGCCCTTTGCCTGTCATTTTCATACATTCCTGCACTGCTGATGGAGCTTGAACTGCTGCAGGGAATGTATGAATTTGAAAAGAAATGAGTCAGTAATGCATGCTGTGTTTCTCCACAGCAAAACTGGGTTAATACTTACAGTAAATGCTGCCGTGAGTTTGACAGATAAAATTCTGTTTACTTTCCATAGCATAGTGTGTACTTCTTCTTGAAAGTCACGGCTTGGCTTTACTGTCCACTGACCTGTTCTAAGGACTGTGTTTATGAAACTAGTTGGTAGCACACACTGGGGGGAAAAAGATGGTTTAATTTCCACATGTGCCATTACTGCATCTCATCTGTTAAGAGTTTTGCATAAATCTTGTACTTTTTTCTGTGAAGATTCAATAGTATGATAATTAATTTATACATGTTCCTAAGTCTCCCTTAGTTTTCATTACTGCAGCAGGAAAGGGCAGGGTTCCAATTACTCCTTTAAGTACCTAATTTTTACTTTCTTATTGAGTTTTAACATGTGAACATATCCATATTCTGGCGCTTAGCCACCAGCAACCCGCAGCTGAAGGCTTTATCTAGTGTTTTGGATCTTGTACTAAAGGTAGCATCTTCTCTATTTTCATAACTGTGGCATCTATTTGCTGTAAGTTTGCTTTGGGTGCTAAATACTGATTTGTAAGTTTGTGTTCAGTAAGTTGGCAATTAGGGAAAATGGGACATGTGCACTAGAAAAGAGCATTTCTAGTGCTATCGTAATATTTTTCCCTTGCTGAAACTTCTTGTGGGCCTTTTGTTCCGTTTGGATGCAGTTGGGGTGGATGCTTGCTGTTTTATCCACTGGAAAGAACCAAATTCGCATGTGTTGGCTGGAGTTCATTCACATTAATTGATTAATTGCATTAATAACATTTTTTTTTTTTAAAGTAGGAGAGTACCTATCATGCTGAGATTTTGTTATCCTGACCTCCAGTTGAATGCAATAACACTTATTTGCTTGAGAAAAGTGTGAGGTGGGCTACACAGATTATGTCTTGTCTGGTTCTTAAGAATGTTGTGAGGCTAAACCAACATTTCTTTTGAAAACACAAAAATTATGAAGATATCTAAGCAAAGTCAGATTTCTGGAATTCAGTAACTATCAATTTACAGGTGTTTGGCTGCAACTTTTGTTTTTAGCTGCAAGATGATTGCTGTTCTTATTGTCTTAGGTGTTCACATATCTGTGCATAAATAATTGTGCCGATATAGCCTGCTGGTTTTATTGGTTAAATGATTATTTTAAAGATCAAAAACTTAATGCAGCTAGTCAAGATGAAGCATATTTATAATTAACTTGTAATTCTCTAAGCTATACCCTTCAGAAATGTCATTTCTAGCTCCAGAAGTGCAAGCGTCTCAATATATATGCTTACATTTTAAAAAGTACTTTCTCAAACCCCACATAGAGCTATGTGAAATCCTCTGCTGTTCACCAACCGCTGTACAAGTTACAGCCTTTCAGTAGGTTTCTGTGAGTGCAATTTCTAAAGGAAATGCGTGTGAGGAGGGAACAGAGTGGGTTCAATCTTCTCAGTTGCACTGGTGACCAGCATGGAATATATCGAGTTGCTCGCTTGCACTCTCCTTCCCATGTTTTAAGGTGATTTTGTTTTGACTTTGGATCAAAATTTTAATATAATAATAATAATAAGAAGAAGAAGAATCCTGTTTGAACAGTCTTCTAATTGTTCCCTCATTCTGCTATAACAGAGTTTAAATGCGCAGTTAGAGCCCTCTACTTTTCTGTGTATTGTACTTCATAGTATTAAAATCTTATCCTTTGACAGTACTACATTGACATAAAAGTAGTGTATTACTAGTTATAAAATCATTGCAGGGTTTTTTTTTTGCTACTTCTAATGAGAGAGTGAAATCATAGCTATTCCTATTTTATATCTTGCTGTGCATATCTTATTTCAAAATAACTTCTTCTTGATAATATGCTGCTCTTTTTAGTTCTTATGAATTAGGTAAAACCTGTGTGCAAAATAGTTCAAGGTACCATCTCCCACAGCTGGGAAGGGGAAACTGTATTGGCTCAAATAATGTATAGAAGCCATCTGCATAGTTTAATTGAAATAATATTCAGTGATCTAAGGGATGGAAATTGTTCTTTTTCTTTAAGCATCTGAAATAAAACTAGGATGTAAAACAGCTGTCTTGGCCTATGGAAATCAAGGTTCTGCCAGTCTGTTTCTTTTCTTCATTTTCTACTTCTATCTTCCTTTATTATCTTTGGATCCCAAGGAATCTTTCTTATTTTCTAACTGGTTTTGTCTGCAACAAGGAGCTAGGTTGGTGGGTTTAAATAGACTTTGGATAGAGTGAAAAATCTTTGATCTATGGCTATGACTGCTTCCAAATGATTTGCTTGCTGGGACTGGACACTGTCCATGCCCTTTCACTTCGCTATCAGATAGGCGCACAAAAAGGACTTGACATGCTACCAGATGCATAGTTAATCATTGCATTAGGTCTGTAAAGGGGTCCGTCCAGACTCAATTAGGTCTACCATTTTTAACTGGTGTTTGCTCTGTAGTTTGTTTGGCGTACAATATTAATTCTAACTGCTGTTCTGTTTACTTAAAAGTGTTTTAATGCAGTTCTTTTATTTTCAAGGAGTCTTTTCTGCATTTGTTCTGTCTTTACATATATTTTGAACAACTGAGTGTTGCAGTATAACAAATACTGTTGCAATTTAGCATATGATCTGAAGCTTTAATTAGATTTTTTTTGTCTTTTTGTAATTTAGCTGTTTTCTTACTACTGATTTCTGAAAGTGCATTTGAAATAAGCTAAATGCAGTGATTGGCATGTATTGAGGAGGTGTTCAGAAGAAAAGCTTATGATGGTATCTAGAAGTTTGAAACCAAATCTTAGACTTTGAAATCGAAACGGCAGCAGTTTTCCTATCAGTTATTTATGTAAGAGCTCATTCTTATATCTGGCAGTGCATGCTTTTGTCTAAGAAGGATATTAAGCGTGCAGGAGTTAAAAAGGTTCAGCTGTAGGGTAAAAAGCATTAGGTAAATTATTGCTCTGAATCTTGCCTGGGATTTCCAGGGGTAGTTTGTATGTTTACAGTGAAAGTTCTTAACTATGCACTGAATAAAGTGCACTGAAAATTCCTACCATTGTCAGGGTTAAAAATAATAATAATAATTGTAGTTTGTAGAGAAAGCCAGTCCTTTCACAGTATGAAGAAGCTGGAGTGTTACAATGGTGTAAATTGTTTCGGTCACGCATGCTGTCTGTATTTCCCAGTAATGCTTATGTTGGGGATGGCAGGGCTATGGAAGAAGGAGGATGTAAAACTGCCATTGCTTGAAGATTGCTATGTAAGAAAGGGGCACTAATCAGAGGATTTTAAAACAATTTTCATTTGGTTTTAATCTATGTAATTATTTTGGAGGAAAGAAGGAGCAAGGCATTCAGCTATTAAGTTGTTTTGTTTTTTTTAAATCTATATATAGTTACTAAAGCTATTGTATTCAGCTTCAGGGTATAGTTCAGCCTTTACTTTAGGTCTGACATCTCTTGCCTCATGGCTGTCATTATTCTTTGAAGGAGGGCAGATGTACTAAAATGTAACATTTATCATTTGATTGTAGTCATAGGGATATTCAGATGTTGCTAATGGACTTCCAAGACACAGGATGTATGAGTGAATACTACTCAGCGAGGGCTCTCTGGGGATTTTTAAATTATTTATGCCTACCTGCTGCTCCGAAGTACAGGTGTGTGTATGTGTGCATAATCCCGTAATGATTAGTATTCGTGCATATAAATATTCAATGGAGAATAAGCCCAATACGAGATCCCTTAAGAGGTATAGGCAGGTAACTTTTCCCCATTCCTCATCTTATCTTGGAAGTTCATTCTAACTGGCATCTGAGTGCCAGCATGCTTATGAAGGGGAATTGTTTATATGTACTTTGGGGGTTTCCAGAGTGCAAACTTGAAAGAAAGTGGGACTTGAAATGCGCGGTCATTTGTGAATTTATGTTTTATCTCCCTTCACTTGAAAATTTATGAGGAGAGTGACTTAGGGTGCTTGCGTTGTGTGTTCCAGGGCTTGCCCCCACTGATAACACCCTTGTTGGCGTGAAAGTGCAATGCAAATTATGACAGTTACAACCTTCTGTTTTGTTTAACCTGTCAGTGTATTTCCTGGCTCAGTGCTGAGGGCAATGGCGTGTTCAGCTAGTTCCATATTCACCTAAACTTAAAAGGTCAGATTTCTACAGGCAAGCCTAGTCAAAGCCTAATTGATGAGGAGGGCAGGGGGACAGAATTTACTGTTCTGTTGGCTAGTTTCATATCGTTAGGTTGTCCTGAAAGCGTCAGGCAGTCACAGCCCCTTTCATGTAAGTGCTGACCCTAGACAGGAGCTGACAATCAAAGGAGGCAGCCACAGGAACCAGTGCAAGTAGGCTATTGATTTTTCAGTTAGGTCTAAGTAGTTTGTAGTATGGGTAATGGGTGACAGAGGCAGGTATGTCATTATCAATGAGCTCCAGAACAGTAGCGACAGCCCCCTCTCATATTTCCTTCAGCCCTGACAGTATGCATCCAGCAGTGGTCAATAAATCGCCCAACCTTTTACTGACAAGTGACTTGAGGTGGGGATGGGAGTCAAAGAGCTAAACTTCTGTACTTGAACTTGACATGGATGTGGAACAAGGATCTCAGCATCTGTGTTCTCAGCTTGTCAGGCAAAGAGCCGAGGAGAGCATAGAGAACAAAACAATGGTAGATGCGCAGCTGAGGAAGCTTAACATTATTTTATGCCCTCTAGAAAGTCAAAGTTTTTCTTGAGATCAAGTAGAATAGCTTAAAACACCAGCTTTCTATATAGACATGGTCTGGTTCAGTAGTTAATTTCGGTTACCGTGGCAGGGTTTTGTTTTTACTTTAGTATTGCTCTGCATTTAATCAAGGTTATACTGCCATAGCAGTACAACAATCACAGTCTGCCATTCAAAATCCGCTTTTAATTCCTAGTTTCCTCTTCTTAAATTTCATATATGGACACTATTTAAAGATATTGAAGCTTTCTTAGAAATTCAAAGTGCAAGCCATAGTTTCTCTTCTTGACTACCAATGCTGTTTTGGGTCAGTAGTGGAGTATTAATACTTTAGGAAGCTGAATAAAGTTTTTATTACTTGGATTTTACTAGCTGTGGTTTCTGAATTTAATAGAGGTAGATCCAAATTTTAGCTTTACACTTAATTAAATTCTGAAAGATATTGGGAGAACATAAAAATTGTAATAAGTGGTGGGTTGTTTTGTTGTTTTGGGTTGGTTGTTGGCTTTTTTAATATATATATGTACACTTGTATGGAAAAGCAGTTAAATGAACTCAGTTACCTTAATCTGAATCTCCTGAAGTTTTCTAATGTTGTTGCTTTATTTGAGGGATGTAAGTTTTCTGCATTTTTCCAGAAGTTGGAATTCAGTCAGGTTTTATGCTGCACACAGATGTTAACAAAATACCATATGTTTATAATTAAAAAAAAATCTTTAGACAAATTGAAATAAAGCAGAAGAGTAAATGTTTTGAAAAACTTCCTTAAAATAACTCATTGCTATGGTATCTTGTTCAACAATGTTTGTAATGTTACACAGAGCAGGAATCCGAGATTGTGTATGTTGAATAGCTGCAAAGTATCATACGTGACTGAAACTTTTTCATCTGCCTGTAGCAGCTAAAGCCATTTTCTTTGTGGCTGGCTTTTTGACTGCAAGACCAATGTTGACCCAGACTCAAGAAGTGAGGTTGAAATTCATCACTGGATTACAAAATCCTTTGATAAATATTTGTATAAGCTAAAAAACCTGAGGCCCTGTATATTTGAAGCAGTTATAAAATTAATTGGTTGTAAAAATCTGTGTACCTATTGTTATGTTGCTTGTTGAACAGTGCTTGGGAAGAGGGGCTGGCTAGCAGTCTTCCAGAGGAGAGAAGAAATCTATTTGTTGGATTGAGGGTGTGCTATGTTGTTTGAGGCCTTTGGTATTTAATGGGTGTTTTTCCTCTGTGAGCAGCTCCTCATTTACCACATCTTGCAGGGTCTTCCCCCCCCCCCCCCCCCCCATTAAACTAGGGAAAAAGTACAGCCAGCGCAGTCTAAATCTTATCTTTTCTTATAAACAGGTACAGCATCTTTTACTGTATTTTTAGTGTTGCTGGCATGTTGTGTTATTGCAGAAACATAAAAAGGACCTGCAGAAAGGCGACAAATTAAATTTTCATGAAAGAAAAGCCTAATCAGCAGTGACAGGGGAAGAGAAAGATGATTGCCACTTGGTCATTGTGGAGAGGCACTTAGACTTGGTGTCAGTGCTTCTGTTAATGATGACTAATGTCTTTCTTGGAGAAAACGCATGCTCAAACTTGCTACAGTCCAGAAAAAGAACAGAGAATAAGCACTATTAAAAAAAAAGGCTTTGAATCCTAAACCAAAAGCTCAGGTCTTCAGATGAAAAGGCTGCGGTGTTTTTCAGTGCTAGAAAGCACAACTGCAAAACTGTTCTTGTTTCACTCTTTAAGCAAAATAATGATAAATATATCTATACGGATATACATGTGCGTATTATGTGCTGCCTAGTATTGTCTGCTTTAATTAAAATAGAAGACAGAGATGGCACAGACGTGTAAGCATGCTAGTCAGAAGTAAACAGCCACATTTTATTCCTCTTTTAATGAAGCTTGCTTTCTTGAAAGAACAAAAGCTGCTGCAATATATTCTTCCTAAGCACAGTGCTATATTCTAAATAAACCTTTTATAGTCAAATGTAAAATGGCTCGAAAGACGTTTTCAAATCATGATGCTTTGGCTGTTAGGTATATTGGCAAAAAAGAGGTGGCATGTGTCATTTCTTCAGCTTTTCCCAAAGTGAGACCTTTCAGAAGGGCATTTGCAATGCTTGTCATATTTTTTCATATACATCTTATTGGCCTGACAAGTCTAGAGGACCATGAGAAAACAGATGTCATTGCATTCAGACAACACTAATTACTCTGGGATTTTTTCAGCCTCAGTGCCTGCATGTAACTGTCGATTATGACTGTTTATGTGGCCTATCACGGGTACACGTTGCACATTCAGATGGTACTACTAGTCGTTGTGTTTCCAGTTATCACACAATAAGATGTAAAAATCAGCAACAAGCGCCACAACAAGAAAATGCCTTAATGTGTGACTTTTATATGTTTAACATGCATTTTGTTAAAGATTGCATTCACATTTGTTATTAGATTTAGGTGTTTTAGCATCTGTTTACTAACTGTAGCACAGTGCTTTAGCTGTCAGTTTTCACTGTGGTTCTGTGTTGCAGGCTTTACTTTCCTGCAGTTGTATAAATGCTACATGAAAAATGCTGATTGACCTGAGCAGTTGTCAGAAATTTCTCATGTCTAACCTTCATACTGAACTGAGAGATTTTTCTTGTGTCACAGTTCCAGCAGTCTTATTCTCTTACAAATGGTGGTGTTGGTATTTTCTTTGTTAAATTTTCTTAGCGACTCTGTCATTTCAGAATCTATTCTTCCTGTGTAGCGATAACTGCTGCATGATTTTTAACACAAAGTTCAAATGGTGGTCACGTCATGGCCTTACTTTGCATGTTATCTTGAATTCTGGTACGCATTTCATAAGCAGAACAACCAATGTTAATCACAGATTGGAAAATAAAAGCTCCAGTAATGTAACTACACATGCTGATGAAGCAGAAATAGAAGCAGCTTTATCAAAGATGTATGATGAGATAAAACTGCAGTCTCTGCTGTACAGTTATAGTAATTATGACTAATGAACCGTCCAGTCTGGATGAAATGGCATGCCCACAGGGACTGTGGCCAATCAGTTGTGACTTATGCAAGCTGAACAAAACATTGATGGTGTTCCAGATTCCATATGAGAGCAGGAAGTGTGGTCTTTGTTTGGAACATCAGCTTTATCAAGCTATTTTCAAGCAGTTTAGGAATAAATGCTGTTAGTAAATAAAGTCTTAAGAGCTTGGGTTTGCTGAGTTTTAAGATGAGTGTAAAGATTTACAATTTGCTGTGATCAAATACACCTGAATAAAAACCTCCTGCATTGGTGGCACGTTCCTGGTGCAATACACTTCAGAGTTGTTCTGATCATCTCGCTAATCTAAGTCACTGAAAGCACGTGTTATATTTTAATACGCTGAATATATTTTAATACGTTGAATAAAACAAAAGCTCCAAACCTTGTGGGTAGAAGCATGTGTCTGTTTAGGCTTACTGTGTGGATTTCTTTTGTAACAAATTTGTTTGAGACCTGATACTTCCATTTTGATTTGAAGCACTCTGCATTATAAACCAGTCTATAATTTGTAAGTAAAAGATGACATGTACATCATAGCGTTAGTACCTGAAAGACAATTTCTTATGGTAAGAAGGTTAACTCATACAGACAACATAAAATGGAGTTTCAGTACATTTTGACAGTGTATAGACTAGCAGAGTTTTAAACCAGATTCTTTTTATGAAGACAGTGTGTGTAGCCGTAAAAAAAGAAAAAGAAAATCAAAATTCTGAATGCTAAAATGCAGATCACATGGGGACTTCTGAAGCTAATTGTAGCATAATAGCACAGCACAAAAAAGTACTTTTCTGAATATAAGTTTGTGCCGAGTTGTTTAGGCCCAGTCTGGAAGCAGTTGTGGATCAGCTGGTTTACTTATGTGAAAATGTTTGAAGGATTTGGGAGTAAAATGATCAACATGTTGCAGATGTTAACGATAACATTGCAATCAATTTAGCATTTTGCCTGACCCCTTCCAGAAGGCTACAAAGAAATTATTTATTTTTTTTTTAATTAATTGCAAAAAAAACTGTGGGAAAAGAAAAAAACAAACACACACCCCCCAACCAAACCCAATCTTGAAAAAAATTAGAGTGAAGTTAAAGCATCATTTGACAAAAAGATATTTTAGACTGTTGTGCTGTTTCAAAATGGTGTATGTTAGTCAGGAGGAGTCATGATACATAGATTCTTAAAGCACACCTGAAATTAATACAGTGCTGTTAAAGAAACTGGCAATTAAAGGCTGGCCTACCTGAAATCTGAAGTCCTTACTAATCTATTAAGCAATACTAGTATTGCTTAATAGAAAGGTGGATAGTGATTTAACATGTTTATGATTTTTCTGAGACATTAATTTTTTTTAAGTAATATATTTTCCTCCCCCCCCCCCCCTCCGAAACTTAAAAGCTAACACTTTCTTCACTCTAAGTTGTTCTTTTTCTCAAATGGTGGAAATCACAAGCATATCTTCAGTATTTGTCATCTTATTCTGAACAAACCTGGAAGTGCTGTTAGATGTGGATTCAAGTAGATTTTTGAGTAAAGAGTTTCTGTTAACCTGGAGTACTTAGACATGTGATTAATTATTTAACTAAGTCTGTTCAAAAAAAACCCAAACCAACCAACCCCCAAACCAAACCACCAAAATCCCCAAGCCAGACTCATCCATACTATAAATCTAAATTAGCTTACCACTTAATGTCATTTCTGTTTTGGAAGTGTCCAGAGACATTTCTCTGCAAAGTACCTATGAAGAATCAGAATCCTTGTCTTTTGTCTCTTGCAACAATGCATGTTGCATTAAATACTGCAAATGCGAAAATACTCTATACAATTCAGAGTGTGATATTAAGATAAAGAATGTTGATAAGTAAACTCCTTGGAAAAATGACTGCGTCCTTGGAAAAATGACTGCGTTCTGGCTACACTAAATAGTTAAGGGTAAGATCTTTTAGAGTCTGTGGCACTCTAAAGTATGAGTCTCTTCCACAATGTCATTTCAGAATCAATAGGATGCAATATATTATGTACATTATCTAATTTTACTGCATGGAAGGTTGCATTATGATCATTTTTATTTAATGATTGTATCAGGATTGCTGCCAGTGAAGTCAGGACTTCATTTGTTACATGATGTACAATGTACAAAAATAATTTTCATTCTTCCAGGGAGTTACAGTTTAAAAGTGATGGAATTAAATAGGTATATTTATATATATATATATATACACACACATATGAAAGTTATCTATTTTAAGAATTTTTGGAAGAAGTATTTATCTGTGTTAAGCTGAAACAATAACTTGTATGTTATGTTTTATTTAGGAGGTTCTAGTGTGTAGTTGTACCTTTTTCTTATGAAAACATTGGTAAAATTCCTATAAATTTATGCCAGGATGGAGCAGCTTTTTGTTTATCTGGCACATCCATTGTTTTCACTTTGTTAACCCTCTAGAGATATGAACACATTATTAGTGTTCTGCAAGTGCTTCTAAGTAAAATACCACGCGGAGTTGTAGCTATTCAGTGTATGTATACTTTATGTAAGTTAAAATTGAGGAATGCTGGATCTCAGTGATTCAATTTTATCTTCATGTTGCTATATGTATTTGTGTACAAACATAAGATACCTTGTATATTGTTACTTATACTTGGTAGCCATCTTTTTATGCAAGAGTGGCTTACCTACTTTTATTACTGTGTCCAACTTCCAAAGTCTTTGAAAAGATAAGGATTTCTTAGGAAAGTAAACTGCATTTAGTATCTGATACTGGAGAGCTGGTGTTCAGTTCTGACCGTAATTTGCATTGTAAATCAGCAAAATTTAAAGATGGGTTTATTGAGGACTGATTCTCACATGAATTCAGAATTGTTTAAATTGTTTACATCTGGAAACTTGTTAGGTATTTTTGATGTCTTCTTACCTACCAAAATTGTATTGATGATATGTGATGGTTTGAGGACTGATTATAAACTCGGTTCCTGCAGTGACTGAAATAGATTTTACTCTCGTCTTCTGCTCCTTAATCTTCCAGTGAAATACATCTTCTGTTGTTTATGTGTCTTATTCTGAACAAATGGTGTAATAACCCACACTTTTAGGAAAAGAGATTTTCTTGGAAATGTGAAATCAAGGCAAATGGCAAGTTGCCTGCTTAGTGGCCTCCCTTCTCACATCTGCTACGAAGCAGGCAGAATGGAAGTCTTCAGTTTCCCCTTGTTGTACTAGGATTTTTTCCTGTTACATGTGAGCTTGCTCTGCTCTCCCATATTGGAATGTAAAACTGAAATATAATTTCTTCTAGGTGCTGGGATTGTTCTCTGACTCAGTCTCTTGGTGGAGTAAAAGTGTCTGACAGTTTTTGACTAAGATGCCTTTTGTTTAATGATTTCCTGTGTTTTCGGTATGTTAGGAATTCTAGAATTATAACTGTTGCCGATTTTCCAATAGGTTTTCGTGTTAGAGAATGCGTGTTGACTGGTGCTTATAGCTGTAGGAATAAATTGATCTTCTGATTTGGGAGAAAAATTGAAATAGAAAATTACTCTTTGGTGCAGGAAACTTAATTAGTATTCAGTGTAAATGAGAACAACTGTGTGGCTTCTCTAACTTTTTCTGGCTTGTGATGACTGTAAGAAACCAGAGTTGGTCAGACCAGCATGTGCTGGCTTACCTTATCTATCCCAAATATATTTCTAATTTGTTTTATGCTTGAGGCAGGTGTAGGAAAAGCTGGTGAAAGTCGGGTTGGTTTGGCTTTGTCTAAGATTTTCCTTTTAAGAAGGTATCTTCGGTTGCCCACTTAAGGAAGACTTGCCTTACTTGCAGAGTTCTGATGGTGCAGAGGGAACCTTTAAAGGGTTAAAGATCAGCCTCCCGTTACTCTTGGTCTGGATTCTGATCTTACCTGTGCTGATCTAAATCCACAATAACTCATTTAACTGAGTTGTATTACATTATTATAAAATGCAGAGCAGCCTAGCAGAGACAGAAAGGAACCATTTTCTTATTAAGTTAATTTTGAGATTTATTTTTTTGCCATCCCTGGAATAAGGTAACAAGTCAGTGCTTAAAAAAAACCGTGTCCAAACTAGTGGTATTTTTAAAAAAGAGAGTAATTTTAAATATTCTGTTTTATTTAAGTATCAATCGCCTTGCACTTTTGAGGTTGTGCCAGTCACAGAAAGCAGTGATCAATAGCCTCCAAAATTTAACTAAGCAGTGAAAACCAAGGCATTTTTTGAATCCAAATGCTTCTTTGGTGGAAGACAAAAGCATTCATTCTTTCAAAAAACTACTTTGGAACCTCTTGTCTGCATAGTGTTGAATTTGACTAATAAGTAACATTTCTCATGAGCAATTTTCACTTGAATTGAAATACAACAATTTTATTGATACACAATTCCAACAATGAATTTTTATATATATATAAATATGTATAAAAAATATATTTCAGATTTTTTTTATTATCTCTACACTTCAGCACTTGTATGTTGTGTCATGTATTTGGTTTTCAAGGGTATTTGTCAAGATATTTGCAAATACTATTCTGTTGCTTGTTGGGGTTTGGATGATAGATGTTTTTGAAGTTAGTCTCTCTTTTACTGTTTTTAGGTATCATATTTAACCTTAAGTTTTTTCATTTCTCTTTGATGTAAAACAGATTTTAAGATCCTATACTCTCAGTAAGTGTTGCTTTGTTTTTTTTTCTAATCCCAAGCTAATAAAGTAAATATCACTCCCAATGTATAGTATGAATCTTCCAGGAGTTTGTCCTGTACTGGAGAAAATAAATAATTAGAGATAGGTAAGAGGTGAATGATGTGTAGGTATAAATAGCCTGTAGATTTAAACATGCTGCATGGCAACTCTAGGTCTCTTTTGAGGTAGTCATGAAAACTGGAATTGTGTGCCTCATATATTTAAGGCCAGTGAGCCTATATGATTTTATTAATGTGCTATAAATCTTATATTCACGAGCGGTGTTTACTACTGTGCAGTATATTTAAAACAAATTTATGCCTCACTGCAGAAGGAAGGTAGGCCAGTGAAAAAATGCAAGGGTGGATCTCAAATATTTATCCAAATCTGACAAGTATTTGCAAAGAATTTAGTCCTGTAAATTTCTGCTGAGGGCAAATGATACATATTGTAGCCTTGATTTAATAAAATCTACATATTTATGCATAACACGTAAAACAAGGGCATGTCTTTATCTTTTGAACCTTTATGTATTCATATGTGACATATTCATATGGATCATAGAATGAACTTTTAATTCTGGTATAAAGTGGATCATTCTTCATTTTAGAGTAGTACCTAGAAGACCTTACTGGAGATGCTGGCCAGTTTTCTGAAGGAATAGCAGTTTTGTTGCTGAGACACGTCTTACCAGTCTTTTCCCTGCGTATCCCTCGGGATCAAACTATATTCCATAATCAAAGTGGATGGGTTGTTACAGTAACTCAGTGTGTAAGTTAGGATGAGTCACAGAAACTCAAGACAGGCCATTTCCCACTTAGAAGACTGGTTTGATCTTCTTTTGGTAAACGTTTTGTGTTTTCCTCCTTTATGGCGCTTTGGAAAACCCTGGTCTCTAGGGAATGGCAGGGGATTACTGCAGCTGTGATTCACTCCAGTAGTGAAGATGCCTGCTTGGAAGTTACTTGCCTGATGCTGTTGAAAGGGTAGTGGTTATTTCACCAAGGTAACATTTTTTATTTGTATGGGTGCATTGTAGATTGCACAGAAAAATACAGTTAATGTACCATGCATAACCTTCCATGCCCCTTAAACTTGCACTTTCACCTTGCGGTGGTTAAAATATTAGTTAGCAATACAAAACAGATATTGCGGATGCCTTTAGGGCTGTTAAAAATGTTGTTACACACTTTATGCTTTTATGCTCTTTTCAATTAAATATCAGGTTCTTATGTCATTTAAAAAGAAGGCATATATACTTTACTATGCAGTTTTTAGTTTCATAGATAGCAACAACAGCATTCCTCATGACGGAGAGATGCACAGAACAATTAAAAAGCAGTTGTGGAATGTGTGAAAATTCTGTACCCTGACATACTTAGCACTAGACTCACTCTTGTAGATACATGATTAGACAATTAGTTTCTTCATGTGCAGTGTTAGAGATTCTCTCTCTAATTATTGTTGTAAATATTTTAGTATTATAAATAGCCTTAGTAATGGGAGATCTTTTGTAGCTTTTTTGTTTGTTTTTGTTTAAAAAAAAACCCCAACCAGCAGCTGGTGGTCCATAGCATGGTGTTTTTTCCGTCCTTCCTGCAGCCTTCAGAAACTTATTACAGAAAAGGTATTTCTTTTGCTATGTCCTGTCAGTATGGGAAGTTGCTATAACTGGTGAGAAAGAAATAAATGGGACATTATACAATACTGAGCTCTTTGGGGTCCTCTGTTTTGTTCGTGTGTTATTGTGTGTGTGTGGTAAAATTCAGCTTACGACTACATACTCCCTCAGGTAACTCAGAGCAAGTTTAGTCTGAGCTGCTGTGGTCCTGCCATTCCTGCTCTGACTCTGCCATTGTACCAGCTCTGCTCATGCATGCTGAGCTAGTTCAGCATCCTGATCCATTTAAAAAAGCATCCCCCTGCCCTAACAGAGATATTTATCAGCTGATTGAGTTCCCTGAAATCCTGCAGTAATTTTCTGTATATCGTTAACTGGTATTTGTGCTAGAACAAGATGTGTTTAGTATAGCAGATGTTTGATCAGGAAGTGTGGTACTGCAACCGCCTGAATTTATGTTTGCTTCAAGAGCTGTGGAAATTATTCTCTCAGTCTGCTTTTCACAAGGGTTGCTCTTCTGTGCATCCTCTGAATTGTAGGAAGAGGTTCAGGTTTTTCACTTGGAAAAGTAATGTCTTTTTTCCCTGGCAGGTATTTTGTAGGCATGAGGGTTTGGATATCAGAAATATTTTTTCGTATTGGTTTGTGTTACAAATGGCAATGAGGATCTTTTGTGTCTGCTTTGTGGCATTCCTGTTAGCCCTTCTGAGTGGCCCTCGTTATTAAAAGATTCTTCTTCTTCT